>WAAD01032045.1:3465-39620 GCA_013389945.1 Fregata magnificens | reverse complement strand
CACATTAAATTTTACTTTAGTTTCTTATTGTGATTTACTTAGTTCTACTAACATTTTTAATGTATTAATAGATTTTCTATTTAACAGTTTGTATTCTAATATTTCCATATTATAAAACATGCTTCTGGATAATTTTTTTCAAACTTTATTCAGTGAAAAACTTTTAAGTTCCTTCTTTCTTTCCATTCTGAAATGCAGAGTAATGTATAGAGAATGTCTAACTCTAAGCATTGAGAATTATTTGTTAAATCTAAGAAAAAATAAAATTACTTTAAAAAAAATTAGGTTTAGGGAAAAAATAGTAACTTTAACTGCTGAGCATTTTAAGTTCACATTTTGCAGCTGATCTCACAATAATAAGTGGGATAACTTTTTTTTTTTAATTAGTGAAGACTGATATTTATGAAGTGACACTGTAGGCATGTGAGTAAAGCTTTGATTGCCACTTTGAGAAAACAGTCCTTTTTTTTAACTTGCTTCTGCCTTGTAGGTGAACATGGGCCACTTAATTTACCATATGTTTATTTTCACTCACAAAATAGGCTTATAAAACTGACCTCTAAAATGAAGTCCTTTTAACTAGATTAGTGAAAAGACTAAATAAGAGTTTTTAAAATATTTGATTCTCTATTTTATTATTTAATTCATTAATTCAGATTTTATTACTAATAACCTGAGTCCCTTAGCCATGTGTTCAGTAACAACACCAAAGTTCATAGGAGCTGACAGAACTGGGTTCACCCTGCAGTAACTGCTAGTCCGAGGCTGAATCATTAGTGCTACAACAGTTCATAGGAATTTCATCAAAATCACAGCCAAAGTCTGTCACCCACTATTGTCTCAGCATTGCATTTCTAAACATTGTGGGCGCTCCAGGGGTTAAACCCCGCATTATTACTGACAATTTGGGAAAGAAAATATCAGGTTTTGTTGAGGTTTTTCAAATAGCAGTGAAAAGAGGCTACTACTGTACAGATTATAAAACTCAGTTATTTGCAGATGTTTTCTGGAATGGCTTTTACATCCAGTAAAAGATAAGAAAGCTCGTTAGCAGTGTAATGCTTCCTGTATCTTGCAGAATTGCCTGTGAGAAACAAAAAAAAAATTGGCGTGTGGTCTTTACATTGCAGGAAGTATGTTACAAACCCTTCNATCAGGTTCAAGTTAATGAAAATTTTGCTATCACTGTCTTTCTTTTTTCCTCCTTTTTTTTAACATACATTTAATAAGTTAAGTCCATTAGGTTTCACCTGTTGAGAATTGATTCCAAGCCAATAAAGTCCAGAAAATAAATTAGCTTTCTGAAAACTCATGAGTGAATCCTATTTCAAACAATCCTTCCTTCCACATAACACATTTATATGCAGTTGAAATACATTTTTTTCACAGAGTTGATAATAGCTTTTGAAATTATAAGCTGATTGCAATCCTACAGGAGGCGGTAAATAGTTGGTTATTTGTATACTGTTTTTAAAAAACAGTCTTGGGAATGTCCAGCAACACAATTTTCTGTCATTAGCCCTGTGGCTGCCTTGTGGAAAACCTCTGCTTCCCACCTACACATATCTAAGCTTTCTACTAACACCCCAGTGGCATGCTCGAGTGCCAAATTCATACTGGTAGGTTTTCAGATCCTGAAACAACTGGTAGATGTTTTCTAGTCACTTTGTGCTTAAAAGGGGTGCAGCAAGATGGCAAAACTTGTGGCCTGTAGGAGCAAGAATATCACACCAAGGACAAAAGTAGCTGCTCATAATGCTCAGTGAGGTGTCTGCCTGCACGCACCACCTCCAAGGAAAACTTCCTCCTCCCCATAGTTAGCATGTCTTAGCAATCCCATTTGACTGTGCAAAATGCTCCTTCACCCTCCGCATTTCTCTGGTTTTACTAATTCCATAGGTCTTTGTGGTCCTAAAATGTTACAGCCCATGACTACAAGTGAATTTTTATGGCCCCTCTGCACACAGATTTCCTTTGAAATAGGGAAAGTGATGTGCAAAAAGTTGTCCTGCTTATTTCTTTAAGTCCTCTTTTACCTGGTGATTTTTAAAAATGAAGCTATGCTTTCTGTTCCCTATAGCAAAATATTAGGTATTACCATGAAAAATATTTCATTGTGGAGGTGAATTATTTCTTTAGGCTTTAAATACAGTTTCTTAGAGACCTTTTTTTACAATTTTATTTTAAGAAAACTGCAATGCACCCCTGTTCCCTTTACTAATAATGTCCTTGTTCTCATTCTAAATTGCAGCGTAGTGCCAGTGATTATATCCCCAGTAACAGTCCTGTCAAACTCAAGTGTAAATAGACCTTGAAGAAAAGGAAATGCATTGACCAGAACTTAAAATGTCAGCTTCACTTTGTGTGCAAATGGTGATGGATTTTTTTTTAATATCACCTTGCCAGTTCCCTGTTGGATAAACTACAAAGTTGTGTAGTGGATGGACTCTGTTTTGCATGCAAAGATGCTATTCTGTTGTATCCACTGGTGTACACAGGCCTGCCACTAAAAAACCTAAATTTCAAGAACTTTTCATCACAGTACCTTCAATTTATTTTACTGCTTTCTTTTACCTCCTTAAAAAGAATGTGACTACGTTTGTATTTTCAACAACCTGGGTATGAATTACATGCACAGTATTAGGGTTTTGACTACTAGAAGCCTTATTTCTCTCCTCCGATGAGCCTGAGTGGAGAATTTTCTGTGATTGAGCATTAGTGTATGATTTGGAGACTTGGTTTCAAATCCTTGCATTGCCAGAGATTTTTTTTTAATAATAATGATTGCAGTAACATGAGGTGTTAAAGCTAGCCTAGTACTGCCTGGCATATGGCTGTAGGCACTTAGCAGAACTTTCTAAGGGCTGCAGCTTTGGACCTTTCCTTTTAATGTGCTGAGCAGTAGCAAGATTGTTAACATTCAGAAGATACTGGAAAAGAACTTGCTATCCAGAGATAACAAGGAAAACTGAAGGATGTTAGAGAACAGTGGAGCCCCATAAGAATCTTGTTCCAGGACTTGTTGCCTCCAAAAGCTTTACTTTTGGATTGAAGGTTCTGTTTCTCTTCTCTTTCATATTTTGGAATATGTTTAGCTTGGGAGATAAATAAAGTTAATATATAGAAAACAAAATCATAAGTGAAACTTTGTTATGGAAAGCAACTGCCCGTGCATGCCCCACGCTTGTTCCCAGGTTTGCAACCCTCAGTGGTCTTCGAAGTATGAGGATGTGAGACAGAAAATGTGTAAATACTGTTGATCAATCCAGACTGACCCCTAAATAATATCTGTTCTTCCCATACCAGAAAACATGAACAGATGAGCCAAGATTATGGACAGAAGGAAGATGCCGATTTACAGAAATAATTTCTGTTAAAAAAAGCATTTAATTTGGTGAAGCTGGTTTTCCTGCCAAAGAGTTTACTTACAGTAAGAAGGATGCTTATCCTACTGCTGCTTCTGATATCTACAAACCTGTCAGACCCATTCGTGTAACAGTGTCCCAGAGAAAATTTTTAATAAAGACCACTGATAATAACAGAAACGTGCAATGGGAAATGCAGGGGTGGATTTAGGCCTGTCACAGATACAAGGTAAAACAGAGGTAAATTATGTTTGCAGCATCTTATTTCATGTAAAGAACTCTATTTACAAAATCATTGGAGTTTATATTGTTAGTAATTCTCAACCTCATCACCAAAGTGGTAAGGGAGATTTTCAGCATGACATGAAATATATTTCTGTATGAATAAAGTTAGTGCATTTGGTTGTTATGATCCCATTCAGCTGGTAGGAATCTTTTGAATAAACCAGAAACCCTGTGCCTTAAGTTTTGCCGTAACAGCATTCTTCTTCCCGATAAAGAACACTTTATATGTCTTGGTGAAACTGTTTTGCTATGACAGTATAGTCTTCTCTCTGCCAAAGAAATTATAAAGCACCAAGAAAGACAGAAAAATAGCAGGTGACATTCCCAATGACTTTTCATTTCAAATTCAGTAAGATAAATTGACTAACACCCCTTTAAAGCCTTTTTAATGCTGTTTGTTACTGATGTCTATACAGGTGTTCCAGTGCAAGCTGAGACTGACAACTTTGGTTACATTATATCATATTATGCGTATATATTTGTGTGCATGTACTCTCTGACAACAGTTCTGTTATAAACCTTGTATCGCAGTTCCAGAAGTCAGAGCCATAACATTTCCTTAAAAAGAGAAACTCTCACTCTTGCTATTTTGGCAATACTATGTACACTGATCATGGACCTCGCTGACCTTGTCTGTTTCCATCAATGGTCATTTTTTTATATCTATCTTCCCACTTCTCACAGTTGACAAAGGCATTTTCAGTACTGGTAGTTTCATTTCCTTCTGTTCCTATGTCTACATACAATGTTGACATATTTCAATTCTTCAAGCCCTTGCTTTCCTTCTGCAGCTCCCCAGCCTCCTCAGAGTTTGTTACTGCAATTATATATATCAGCATTCCCAAGAGTTGCAAATTCCTCCGTCTAGGCACAAAATCATGACTTGTTTATGAAAGATTGTATTGAACAAAAGGGACTTGAACATTATCTGTTTTTTCATTTCTGAACTCTCTTTGGCCATTCACGTGTGTGTGAAACTTCTGACCTTTTTTTGCTTGCTGTCTGATGATTTCCTTCCTTAACTGTTCAGGTAGTCTGTGCTGCTGATGCAGAACTGAAAAACGTTCAAAACCCACCCTCTCCTTTATTTAGTGGGGGAAAGTCTTCCATCCCCCCTCCCTTTCTAGCTCTGGTACCTCCCAGTGATTTTGCACCTCTCGGAAGCATCTCAGACAGTGCTGCAGGGCTGGAGCAGGGCAGAAAGCAGCATAACTCATCAGTGAGAGGGTTGAGAGCACAGGAAACCTCCCTCCATTAGGAACGATCATTCACTCAAATGATGTTGATTGCAAATGGGTTTACTTGCTGGACACAGCACCATCTGGGGATTTTCTAATGAACCTCAGGAAATTAAGAACATATTTTCTGCAGAAGAAGAAAGTTCTGCATTCAGTGGTTTCTGCATATCCGGAGGAAAAGATCTGCCATCAATATTCAGCTCACCACTTGTGTTATTAGTCCTCAGCTAAAATGGCCATTTACACAGGGAGAGGGAATTGGGTTCACTGAATATTTCATGTTATTTAAATTAATTGTGACTATGATGGCATTTGCAAATCATCTTACACAAAGGGATTAATGCAAACCCTTAACTGTTAAGCCTGTGCATCTCACCTTAGACTTGTCAAATTTTGTGAAGTGAATTTCACTGAAAGCGATAAGGCTAAAGAAATAGAGTGATTCTTAAGACCAGATGTGTATGCTGAATTTCTCCACTTAATGAGCTGTAGGTGGCTTAACTAAGAAATAATTTAGTCCCTCTTTAAAATTCTTTTGAAACTTGGAAATATAAGGGATTGCATAAGAGATCAGACAGAGGTTCAAGAAATTCTCCAATAGGTAGTTGCACTTTTAGGATACCTATGAATTCCCTCATCCTTGAAGGAAATGCTGAACTCCTTTTTGTTTTGTTTTGTTGTATTTATAATTCTGTCTTTGGGACTTAATCGGCAGACAGATTAGGAATGTCTAAAGATAGAAACAAATTTAATTTAATAGTAGAGGCTGTGTGTCCAAATGTTTGCCCATTTTTTTTAGCTATATTAAAGCTCTAATAAATCATATTGTTATCCCCTCTCGACCTTCAGGTCTAATGAATAGTGTTATTCTCTCTTCTAAGCCTTCTTTTTCTATAACTTTAATATACAGAAATCTAAAAAAAGTACATTAAAGGGATTTTAGGTAAAAATATTTATAAAACGAACTCTTGTGTGGGAGCAGGGAATAAACAGAAAACTAAATTTGTGTGAATATGTATCTATGTTGGCTGCTTATGTGATTTGATAAAACTCTAAGGTAGCTGAAACTGTTGTGATAAAACATTTTCCTTTTGGAAATGTTTCATGGGAATGTATCCATCTTCATTAACTGTCTTAAAAATAATTAAAATCACATTTGCAAACAAAATATTGTATTTCAAATCTTCCTTTTAGTTTTATTTTGCATTATGTGTTAGCTTGTAATATTATTTTAATACTCCGATTGAAGTAAAGCGGTTGACTGATATGTTGATTTTCTTTAGCCTGTTTTTTTCAAGGAAATTCCTCATTCGATTCACTATGAAAGCAACTTAAGCAGTTTTTAAGATAGTAGAATTTCATGTGAAACTCCTGTGGGTAGTGGTATAAATAAATAGATATCAGCATTAATTCCACTTGGGATGTCTTTTGGTTTTTATCCTTTTCATGGTCTTTTGGGAGTTTTCTGACTACATTTTCTTACTGATAACAAGTAATCTAAATTCCACATCCTATTAATGAGGACCAAATACTGATTTCTGACATATCTTAGAAAGAGAGCAAACATATAAAAATAAACAAGTACATGACAGGATATAGTTGTCAAATATAAACTCACTTTAAGTATTCATGTTCTGAAAGAACGGGCTATCCTTTTTTCTTTGGTTTATTTTACAATAAATTTAAAGAAGAAACCTGGCAATGGCACCTTTTGCAACTTCAGATTTATAGTATACAAAAAAGGGGCTCCATGTTTTTTGTATAGAACTCTAAATATGTGCCTTGTATAGTCTGTTCCAAGTCAGTGGTTTTTGCAGAAAAGTACCTCTGAGAAATATGAAGCATTCTGAAGCCGGAACAAGGAACAGAATGGGCCCAGAATACCTGATTAGCCACTTATGCGTATGACGCTAGCTAGTATAGCTTGGCAATATATATCTAAAGTGCAGGCGTTCAAACTGTTTCACAGGCAGGTCAACTCTGATAGCATACAGAGAGTTGTCAGAAGGTATACAAGGGTGTTGGAAAATGCAGATGCCTGACCTGTTCACAGGTGAGTGCTGAACACTTGCAAATGAACTGCACTGATGTGTGAAAGTTACTGAGGTGGGAGGAACTCAACAACTGCTAATTTTCATGGAATAAGCGTCATAACTAAACCACTTCAGAAATTTTGGTACAACAATTGAAGGCACTTCACTTGGAAAACATTGGCTCCAACAACGTACTTCGGAAGCTTTGAGAATAAATTTTGTCCTGTTAATGGTGTCTGTTTTGCGGGTCTGATTCATCAAGCTTTTTAAGAGATTAATTTGTACCGAATTTTGTTGTAAATACAGTGAAATAAGAAATGAAGGAAACATTTTACAGTGGTCCCATGGCACTTTTATTTGTTGGAAAGTTCAAGAAGAGAAAGTGCTAAGATCCTATGTTTCTAGCTATTTCACTATTGTAGTGATATTTAAAAAAAATTGAGGACAGTCAGTACAAAAGTGAGATATCATCCTACATTTGTTCAGACAACTACAGCACATCTCATAACACTAGTTAATCATCTGTAAAAGAAACTCGTCAAAACATTTCCTGCTGCACCATTTAATCATCATTTTGGTGGTTAAAAAAGTTAATAAGGCCACTCTTTTAATAAGCTAATAAAGCTGAAAACTATCTATGAGAACATGGACGTATAGGGCCAAAATATTACTGGCAACTGGGATTTGACTAATGCTATGTTCAACATTGAGTCTAATAGTTTGCATGGTAGCAAGGGAAATTAGATGGCACAGCCCTTCCCAAGGGAGCTGCAGAAGAACCAGGCTAATTTAACATTACCTGGAGATTATCAGCTTTCAAAAATACAGATGTATGTTCAAAACAAGTTGTGGCAATTCCCACATAGGCGGTTTCCACTTTGGTTTAATCACGTAGCAATTAGGACAAAATGCCCAGTTACTACGCCGAAAAATAAACACGCCTCCCAAGGGGGAGCACACGTCCACTGTTTATCTCAAGGTCTGAGAGCCAGAGGAGCCTCTGGGGGAGGTTCACCAGTGCCAATATCACGGCTTTTGGGCAGTTACTGTCAAGCACGTGGCACCATTAAAGGGCAGTCCACCCCTTCCCGAGCAGCAGAGATGAGATGAATCACTCAAAAAGGTGCATTTTCCTTGGTGCGGATAGTCATTCACACAGTTGTGATTAATGTTTGTAGAACTTCGCTCATGCAGAGAAGTTTTATAAATAGTAAAATATGTTTTTCCCACTCTATACATGATAGTTTGATGTGAATAATGTTATATATATAGCCACTGACTTTTAGATTAATGCTCCAACTGCAACAAAGGTCAACAACAAGTTAAAGTCATGCTCGCTTTCTCATTGTCAAGATAAAAATGAGCTGTAGCTCTCAGTTTGGTTCCCAGGGAGCATTTCTTTTCCTCAGCAGAAAATCACAGCTCCAGACTCAATAAATGGTTTTCGTTGTTGGTATTACCAGCTGAGTAACAGAGGATTGACAGAAAACGGAGAGTGACTCGCCTGCTCTTGTAAAGGTGGTTTATGCAGAGAAAAAGATGTGGTATTTACAAAAGAACTTTTATTTTGGGGAGTTTACATTGCTGCTTCATCAGAAAACATACAGAGATAGAGGTCTTTGGTTATCCATCTAGCACTTAGTCAAGTCCTAAAAAAGATGGAAAATGAATAATCAAATCGCCCTAAATAGGCCATATTCCCAGATGGGTTTTGCAGATCTGAGGATTTGGCCCACTGCACGTACAAAGCTCTGGAAAATATTTATTTATACAATCAATCAATCCATTTGTTGGGTCAGGACTTAAAAAACGCTCTCTGCCTAATAATAAAACTGCTGTGTCTAGACCAAGCTATTTGCTTGGGATTGTCTGTGAGTTTTGTTTTGGGTATCATTTTATAATAATGTCTTTCATTTCAAAGTTAACAGTGCCTCATGATTGCCTTATGATCTGGGCTGAATCTAATTTTAACCAGGATGGGTTTTGCTTTGTCCTCATTTTCTAATAATTAAGAACAACAGAAAATGTACCATGACATTGTTATTCAGCTGACAGTCATTTATGCAGCCTTCCTGAAAGCTAGTCATTAAAACCAAAGGAATTTAGATTTTATTTTCTATTTTATACAAGACATTTACTTCCTTCATCTGAAAACATAAAGAAATTGAAAAAAAGTTGTTACAATATCTAGACTTTTTCAAATAGGAATTCTTAGTGAACGTAGCAGGGATTTAACCTTTTAATTTAGCTAACATTATTGCAAAGAAGGATGGCTTTGAACAGTAAGGTGAGTCTGCAAGAAAGAAATTTGATATTGCTTCAGAGAAAACTTTACTAACATCTAAAGCATTCAACCTCCCCCTTTGTCTTGCCCTGCTCTCTGCAGCTATAAAAACTACCAAAAAACCTCATCAAGAAGAAAGGAGCAAAATACTGTAGAATTCAGCATAGACAGGCAGACACAATGGTGAGACAAAACAGTTGTATCCAACAGAAGAGTCAGGCGATAACTTTCAAAAACAATAAAGTTTGAGGTATCCAGATTAAGACATGTAGAATCTTGATTTTCAAGAAAATCCAATGGACTGGTAGTAAATTTCCATCTAAATCATTATCTGGTGCCCAGAGTCTTCTATGTCATATAATATAAATTTGAATTTTCAGAGCATTTTTCAGCTCTGAAGAACTTTTCAGACATTACTAACCCTGCCAGATAAACACTATAACATCATACAAAACAAGTGCCTGATCATTTAGGCATGGAGTCTAGCTTACGTTTGCAGAGACTGAGAGCCCAGTCAGCTTATTTAAAACGTGAGTGCTCAGATCACTTAAAAGTAAAAAATACGCCTATTCTTCCAACATGACTGTGGAAGGAGATCCCAAAATAATGACAGCCCTAAGAGAGAATCATTGTCTCCATCCAGCAGAGTAATTACTGGCTGATTTTCACATTTAAGTTCGAAAGTGAAAAATGCTTACCTGTCCAAACAAGACAAAGGCAAATTTTAGGTGCCTAGGTCTAGAAGCAGTTCTACAGATAGTAGAAATCTGTGCATATACGCCTTTGTTTCCTGCAATTTTGCTAGTTACCTGCAGTTCTATTCACCATGACCCACTCATTGCCTCGGTTCAGGCTAAGCCCTACGGGACTTGAAAAACTAAGGAAGGTTGTGCTGGCAGGCTTGCCTGGCCCTTCAGAAAATGCAGGTGTAATATCTGTGTTAGTTTATTTTTAAATAGAATAAACAGAGATGATGACAAGCTGTTCTCTCTTCATTTCAGATAAGGTATGGCCCAAGAAGTGGTGGATTCATTCCCTCTGTGGGCTCAAAGGACGTAAGCCCAAGAGATTTTCCCATTACATTAAACTCAGTGTACCTGCAGGCGGTGCAGTTTAATGGGATACTCTCTTCCTGGCCAGCCCCTGACCTGGGAGTAGTTTTACCTTGATGTGTTGCCATCAGATCAGTGAGCTGAAGGAGCTTCCCCTGGCACCATACACTCCTTAGATCAGGAACTAAGCTCGTTGTGGAGGGGTGAAAAGGTGGAAATACTGATTTTGGTGATAGCCTCAGTAAAGCAAATATTCCCTTGTTCATATAATACCTTCAGGTCTCTCTGTATTCTGTTTATAATGGCAACTACTTTGCCCGCTTGCGCCGTAACCAGGGCTTTATTAAAGTATCTGAAAGCATAGGTTATTTTGCAACAATTATGCTGTACTGAAAGGCTGTAGAAGGAATAAGATCCAAAGGTCCAAAGCTGCTTTTTCAGTAAGTGCCCTGGTTTAGAAACGTTGATCTCGACACTGATGGGTGTCAAGCACATGCAAATTCACCTGACACAAATGTGTTTTGCTGGCCTATTGAACACCTAGTTAAAATGTACTTAATCCATCTTTTTGTTAGTAAAAATTCATAGCTTTAAAAAGAGGGGACTGATAAAAATAGTAGATATTTGAGACTTGTAATAACTTTTCCAGCACCAACAAAAATTGGTTTGGTACAAAAAGAATGTTTTCTTCAGAGCTAATGGGCTGGGTTCATCAGAGTGACAACAGCGAGATTATTCTTCAAGTTTGTGCACACAGAACATTTGTATTTTTATTTAAGAAGAACCAGTTTTCCACAAACACTGAAAAATTCAGTACTTATCTCTGCACCTTCTTCACAGTAGAAGAAGCAGGAATGCTATTAAAGTTTATGAGGTTTTTTTATGTGTGTATACATTGTGTTCAAAGCACAGTTAAGGGATGGCAGGGTTATAAAGTTAACCACTCAGATTTAGGAAATGCAAGAATTAAGATGGTCTAAGCAATTTTATTGCAGGCCCTGTGTGGCCATAGATTGTAATGTAGTATTATAACTCAAATACATTTTTAATTACACAGTTATTTTTGTTTTCACAGGCCCTCTGCTTCTTTAAGTGATCTGGAGTGGTACTTCATATGGCATTTTACATTCAACATATGTCTCCACGCATTATTTAATGCATGCAGTTCAAACTGTGCTCCGTTTACAGAATTATTATTTTTTTCATTGATTTTCCTGTTATACCAAGCTTGATCACAGTACCCAAGTATCTCATAAACATTAATGAATTTATTTTTGCAATATCTCCACGTGATTAGAACTTTTACTCGTTTAACAAAACAATTAAGATCAAATGAGTCCACTAGTTTCTGTGTCCAGTTTGCAATATCAAGAAGGAAATTCATCTCATTCAAAATGCTTAAATCCTAAGCTGTCTGCAGTCCAAGTTAGAAAAAAAGGAAAGAAAAAATGCCTTCAGTGAGCAGTTCTTTGACAAATGTAATATTGTGATGTTCCAGTTATTAGCAAGGGAACCTGGTTGACCTGTTTATACCAGAAAGTTTAAGTTTTAGGTGGCCAATGTCAGCTGATACCATTTCCACCTTAGATTGACTTCTTGGAGTGCACAGGATTCCGTTGCGTTTTTTCTTGTACAAAGCCCAACTCCCCCTGATTTCAGCTGAAGCTGTTGATGCTGAGCACTTCTGCAAAAACTGGCCATCTGTGTCTACCAAGACCTTTCAAAGTGAGGAATATCTCAGTTCTACACCTGTGGAAAGTTTGGTTTTGTGAAATGCCTAGTGTTGCATGAGATTTCTGTGGCAAAAGCAAGAATAGAAACAGTTATCTACAACAGCATTATCCTTTCTTAGCCTGAGCGCATCCTTTTGCTTCATATAGCCTTTGTCCAGAATTCTCCAATTTCTGTAAGAAATGATACTGGAATCCCACAGACACACAATTCCTGTGTCCTTCCATACACAATTAATTCCCAAAGGACTGTCCTGTGTTTGCACAGTGAATGAGATAGGTTCATGAGGAAATCATACTTCCTTGACTGTTGAGCACTTTACTCTGTGGATTTATCTTTCTTTTAACCAATGAATTGAGTCTTAGTTTAAGAAATGCAGAGCCTAGTTGTTCCTCCTAGATTTCATTTAGACCTGAGACTGCAGAAAAAGCAGGGGTATCAATGGGAACGCTTATATTCAAGAAGTCTGGGAAATAGGAATGTGTGAGCAGTGAAAGGGTCAAATTTTAAAATGATTCTTCACAGCCCTAGATGGAAAGTCTCCACAACCTAGCATGGGACAAGGCCACCATCTTCAGAGCCACAGGCCTCTGCCACTTGAGTAATTGCTGGGAGCAGCTATTGCCGTGCAAACTAGCCCCGGAGGGAGATAAGACAAATGCTTTCCCTAGGGGTTGCACAAGTATTTTTCAGCACCAGAGTAGCACAGATGCTGGAGTTCTCTGTCTTTTCTCTTTTTACCATCTGAGCTTGTGTCTTTAACCCCATTTGCTCCAGATGTGTTTTGATGATTTTTCTATTCCTTCTCTTTCCTAGAGAAATCGCAAGTCAGCCTCCCTTGGATTTGCCATTACACATTATAGATCCTTTGGCTTATTTTAGCTTTGACATGTAAAGCTCCCTGTATTGGATTATGTAGGTAACCAAGTGAGGAAAGGACTCAGGATAATATTTTCATGTATCTTTTTCTTATCAGTAATGCTCAAGGAATTACGCTGCTCCTCCTTGACTTTTCATTCCTGCTCCTGTGTTGCCTCTTCCACTAGAGTTGATGCACCTATTTGTCAGACCGGGAGCTCATAAATGCATTATTTATGTTCAGAAAAACCTGTAAAAAACCTAATCTTGATCAGTGACTGATCAGTACAAGTAAAGGAGCAGGATGGAGGACCAGGGCTGCACAGGGGAGACAGATGCAGGAGGTGGACAACCACCCCATGCCTAGCGCTGCTGTCAGGAAAAACTATACCCAGACGCTGCATGAGATACTTGGGCATAAGATGAATTCATGGGCATCGTGGGAAAGGCTACAGCACTAGAGACCTATGCAGACTGGGCCATCCCTCCTTAGAGACCCCCTTCAGAGGGACCTTTCGGGGAAGCATAATTAACACTGGAATTAGCAGTCTCAGTGCACCCCTTCGATCTGCGGGCTCTCCACGATGACCACCAGCAGGTGCTAACATAGCCAGGCAGTGTCCCAAATTAGAACTATGAAACTGCGCAGGCTTGGGGAGCCAAAAAGCCCACCACAACTACATCTGTTCAAGACCCATGAGGGCTAAGAAACAGAGTTAGGGGACAATCTTCGTTATCCTCTGGAGTAACTCAGTAGGTGCTATCCTATTGACTGATGTTGAGAAGGCCATTGGGAAATAATGTAATGAAAATACATAGTTAAAGCTTTAAATCAATACATAGATACATGCAAAACTAAGCAATACGAGTCACTTACATTTTTTATTTTTTATAGTTAGATAATTGTGAGGAAGTCACTGGCAGCCTGCACTAGGAAGATGAGTCCTATTTTTTGTATAAATTCAACTAAGTAGGGCACCCAAGTGTGAAGACTGGGGAGAGGGTTTCAGCTGCAAAACACAAATGGCTTGCTGTGTCATGTGCTGAGCAAAGCTGGACTAAATTAAAATCGGTATTTTTGGTACAGAAAACATATGAGGGGCAAGCCATTTGTTCCGTGATTTTTGTTTGTTTCTCTGTATCATTTGTTTCAGGCAATAATAATATATTATTTATTTCTTACATTACATGATTACTTCTTAATATTCTGACATAAAACCAGGGAGTTTGTTTTGCCGTGCTGCATTGCCACCGCAGGCTTGTTGGCAGGGAAACTGAGACACGGCGACTGGTGGCGTTTGCCAGCTCTGTCTCTCCAAATGCTCAGTAGTAATCTCAGCACAGCTGCCCCATGCCAGAAGCTGTTCTTCAGATCAGGCAAGGGATGGAAAAGGAGAATTTGTGAGGCTCAGTCCTCCTCACACTGGGGGACTGCGGCAGCAGAATTGGAGGGATCAGGGGAGTGGGAACATGGTGCTTCTAGGGATGCACAGGGAGCTGCAGGGACAAAGGAGGCACGAAGGAGGGACCTAATGAGGCATGAAGACTTCTATAGTGGCTGTGGGAACATGGGTATTTCGGAAAAAAATATTTTGAGGGGAAGAGTTGAAAACTATGAAAAGGAGTATGCAAGTGAAGTTATTGCAGGACAAAGGGATGGAGAGGTGGCTACAGCCTGACGTTGATAAATTGTATGGTTTCACCCACGTCTTTCCTTTGCTCCGCTTAGATAAACAATCAGTATTAGCTGGACTTTTTTTTTTTTTTTTTAAGTTACTGATTTTTATAGTCTGCAGCCACATTCACCATTTAATACTAGCAAAGCCGCCCTCTTAGAGTATCTTTTTTTACACTGGTACTTCAAGTGAAAAATCTATTTTAAATTGTTGGATAGCAAGTAGCAACCTCCAGAGGGCTAAACTGATGCTGTTAACAGGTCCAAAATGCAATGCAGCATATGGAGCTGAATACCTCATGGTACAGATTTGCATGCAGGCGGTTTTAATTAGGATTTAGAATTCCTTGAGGAATGCAGCATTCTGGGCCAGTCTCGATCTTGTCAATACATGGTGTTTTTGTTCGTGCTAAAGCATGCAAAACCCAATAGGTTCCTACTTGCTTGTAACTTTTGATGCTTATATGAACTGTTAGACTTTTCTCCAGCTGCCAGATTTGTGTGTTATATGTACTTGCTATAAAAGATTGCTGTCTTTTTTTAATAAAGTTGTATCACATCAGTTCAAAGTAAAAATCGTTCAAAGTTTTATGACATTGCATAGCTACTTATTTTTTCCTGCAACAGTTCATAGTTGTAAGCGAGACTATGCTTTAAATCGATGGTTATTGTGCCATCTTGTGAACGAAAGGTGCAACTACGCCCAGCTGATACAAGGAAGAGTTACTTTGGCTAATGTCCATTTCACTTCTTCATGATGAAAAATAAAATTATTTACGGTTTCAAGAAACAGATGAGGAGAATACTGTGGAACATATTTGGTCCACTGTACTGTACCTGCATTTTTTAAAAAACTGGACATATATTCCCTACCATGGGCAAAAACCTGCCAATTTCAGCAAACTGAGAGAAGAAATAATATATTCGCTTTTTTTTCCCTTCCTGAAAAAAAAAAAAACAACCTTCTTGTTGTACTGAATGGAAAAGCTATGCAAATTCTCAGTATTCAGTGCTGATAGTGTTCCTTCTGTGAAACAATTTGGTTCTTACAGGAAGCCTCTTCTCTTCTAAAAATCGCTATGTGTTTGTCAGAGATAGCACAATATAAATTACACAAAGCACTGCTAGCTGTTACACTGGCACAGAGAAAAACCTAATTCCTGACCTTAGAAAGTCTGCTGTCTCCTGGAACATTTGTGAGGGGAAAAAAAACCCCCCAAAATTAAAAATTACCGTGGCAGCAGCTAACCTACAATCTTACTTTTAAATACTAATTATTATGATTACTATTAAAGTCAGTGTAGTTGCACTAGGTCTTGGGCTTAAAAAAGCAGACTGGAAAAATCTCCTAAATTCTACCACTGCTTAATTAATTGATTCTCTTTGTGACCTTGAGCAAGTTGTTGTATTTCTGTGCCTAATTTTACCCACCTTTAGATGATGGGCATACTTTTTTTCAACAGGATGTTATCAGTCTTGACTACCACTTGTAAAGCTCTTTGGGCTTCTTGGATGAAAGGTGTTGCTATGATATAGTGACAAGCTTGTTAGAAATCTACTTGATAAGCAAAAGAGCAAGTCATTCACAATAAGTATAATTATTCAATGATTTAAGCTTCTTAATCTACTTCCACAGTCTTGGCAAGCAGAATGTGATTTCTTCCATTTTATATAATGACAAGAGTATTTTTTTCTCTTTTTACTCTATAGATTGATTGCAAATATTCAGAATTCAAGCTGTGCTGCTCATTTGCAATCAGTTGGATGAGTAACATTATTTCTACTCATGATTGGATGAATGCCCAAGGACTTGTGTGTATAAATTGTAAAGTTTGTTTTCTCAAGATACTCATCTGTATGACATTGAAATTTGCTGCCTTTGGAGAGCAGTGCCAGTAAAATTCAACACATTGAAGACCACTGAAAAAACTGAGCACAAAAGTGAGACAAGGTGGCACAAACATTTTTTTAATGGGACTTTGCAGATTAAATTTTTGCCTAAATGGACCAAGTCCATTATGGTTTTAGTTTTTGCCTGTTGCTAAAACTGTGAACAAATCCAGTGTATTGAATTCCAGGCCTAATATCATGCAGAAGGGTGGTGACGCTCGACCTGTTCAAAGGTAGCTCCCATGTCAAGGTTGCAGCGGATGACTAGCAGTGGGGTTAATCTGCGTGGGAGTTGCAAAGCAGCTCAAATCCTGGGTTGAGGGAAAAGGCACGTGAGTGAGGAATAAGAAGTAGGAAGTGTTGGGACCCAGTTGCATACCTTGTCTATCCCCAGATTGCAGTGGGACAACTGGATCTGTAAGAGGTCATTGTCTCATGTGGGAAATTTTCTGTAGAAATTCCCTTCCCTGTGGTCTCTAAGTTATATGGGTTATATGAAGACCCGCAGCTTCTAAGGTGCAGAAGTATGGTCCCTCCTGAGGAGGACTGCAAAACAGAAACAGTATTCAAGACTTGAAATCCTGATATGTAAGAGCTAAAATGAGCAGTATTGCTGTTGTTTCCTTTGACAAAACTTATTATGCTAGCCACAGTATTTTTAACAGACTGGCTTTGAAGAGAGATTGGGAGCAGGATCCACTCATGAATGCATTACCATCTCATAATATGTTGTGGTACCTTTTTTCCACCATTAATATCTACCAGCTGTATCTAGTATAAAGCTTCAGCTGAGCAACATCACTTTTTTTGCCTCTGTGTCTCTTGCACATGTCAGGGTGTCTTCCTGTAGGTCGAGATCCTCTTTAGACCAGGATTCACTGGCTGCTCTTAGTTCACAGGATGTTGTAGAGCCTTGTGACTCCTGTCACACACTTTGCTCCCTCCTTTTGTGGCCGTCCTGTTGCAAGCAGAAGTAGTGTGTGATGTATTGGAGTGTGGTCCAGCCAAAGAGCCATGTAGAGAAGAACAGGACATGTGCTTTTGAATGGCAATGCCAGTAGGACCACATTCAGCAGCTTAGGATGCAGGTCAATTTGACTTGATCTAAAATGAGATGTTCTGTTTGCGTTTTCTGCAAAGCAAACCGAGGGTAACTGCAAAAAAATACTGAGGACTTCTGTAAAAACCAGTTCTCTTTGGACCAAAATTGAATGGCAGACTCCCAACTATCTTAATTCACTGACAATCTGTCAAAGGTAGGTTGTAAGAACATCTGCATTTCCATGCCAGTGCAGCACTCTGGCTGTTGTAACTTGTATTGTAACTTCCCACTTTTTTTTTTACTTCTTTTTTTTTTTTTTTCTTGAGAGCTGGCTGTGTTGAACTTTAAGGCTTTTGACCATTACCTTCTGCTGGATTCATATCCTCAGTCCTGTTTAGCTGACAACTCTTTGGCAAACACAGCCTTAGATATGCTCCTTTAGACAGTACGATACGAGAAGCAGTGATGCTGTAATAATCTCACATTGTAGAGAGAATGATCTCTTATAAAAAGGCACGTTCATATTAAGAATTCACAGCAGCACACTCCACTCCCCCATTATAGGTAATTACAGAGGATTTTAAATATCTGATGCTAGCTGGCAGCATACAATACCCTGTCAGCAGCAGGCACTGATTTGTAATTTAATTATCATAAGACATCCACCTGTTCTTTTGTCAAATGAAGAGTAGCATTTCCGTGCAATCATGCTTTTCCCTCCAGAAATTTGAATTAACCCTTAGAGAAAGCTCTGGTTCCTAGGGAATGGGGCAATTTCAAGGACATTTGCAGGACCCCATCAGGACAGAGCGATGGAGATGAATGAGGCATTTCTGCAGGAGGGTCTTAATTCTGGTTTGGTATTTTCAGCCTTACCACTGGCTTTTTGCTGTGTCAAGCTGTTTTGGTTCACAGTTGAAAGCATTTCAGTGAAGAGATGCTGTGGGAGGAAAGCTGTAGGAAAATCAATGAGTTTGGTGCTAAGAACATGAGGCAAACCCATAACATGATTGACCCAGAAATACTCTAGGCTCGTACTTTGTGAAGAACAAGAAGGCTGGTCTTGGGGTGGGAGGGAGATAAAGGCAAATGGAAAAGTGGAAATCTGTTCAGTAAACTTTCCAGTTTATGGCACATGAATATGGATATTATTGAATTTGTCATGGGTATGTGCAGTTATTGGATAAAATGATACATTTTTTGTATAAAGCATAGGTTTTCATAGGAAAGTCTACCAATGGAGACCCACACAAGTGTTCTGCTTTTCAGGAGCACAGGGGTCAGGGTGAGCCAATTTCCTCTGGGCCTTGGCTCTCATTTGTGCAAGAGCAGTGGTGGGGAACAGACATAATGATGGTCAAAGAGATGTTGTCTCTTTAATGCCACCTTACGCTGCTTCTTGTACTGTAAAGCTGCACGAATGGTCTGGACAGAATAGTATATATGTATATATATACTATAATATTTGTACCAGAACCAGTGTGGCCAGCAGGAGTAGGGAAGTGATCATGCCCCTCTACTCGGCACTGGTGAGGCCGCACCTCGAATACTGTGTTCAGGTTTGGGCCCCTCACTACAAGAAAGACATTGAGGTGCTGGAGCGTGTCCAAAGAAGGGCAACAAAGCTGATGAAGGGTCTAGAGCACATGTCTTATGAGGAGCAGCTGAGGGAGCTGGAGAAAAAGAGGCTGAGGGGAGACCTTATCGCTCTCTACAAGTACCTGAAAGAAGGTTGTAGCGAGGTGGGTGTTGGTCTCTTCTCCCAAGTAACAAGTGATAGGACGAGAGGAAATGGCCTCAAGTTGTGCCAGGGGAGGTTTAGATTGGATACTAGGAAAAATTTCTTCACCGCAAGGGTTGTCAAGCATTGGAACAGGCTGCCCAGGGAAGTGGTTGAGTCACCATCCCTGGAGGTATTTCAAAGACATGTAGATGTGGTGCTTAAGGACATGGTTTAGTCCAGCTTGGCAGTGTTGGGTTAATGGTTGGACTCGATCTTAAAGGTCTTTTCCAACCTAAATGATTCTATGATTCTGTTTCTATGACAAAGCTTCTTATGGCTTCTGCCACTTCTGTCTTGTCTCTTTGGAAAGCTGTCACTGGACATTTTCATTTTACCATTTCCCGGGGAGATGAGATTACTCTAGTATTCTGCAGTTATTTCTCCTAATCATGGTTTAGCAAATGACTCACTCTAAAGAGGGTGTCTCTGAGTAGTCGCCTTTTTTAAAAGAGTACTCACTGGATTAAAAAAATAATTAATTGCTTGGGGCTTAAATTATATGTGTGCCAAGCTTTAATGTGACATTGGTTGGAGTACCCTCTATTAGACTGATGGCTTCTTGCCCAAATAATACTTGTCTGGTGCCAGTCATTTTATATATTCATTAATTATGTTATCTGAAAAGTGAATATGTGAAGGGTTGCAGGCATATCCCAGAAAAGAAGAAGAGAATAAATCATGTCACGTGTGTATTCTGAAAATAATTGGCAACTGTGGAAACATTTCTATACGTGAGAGTGAAGGCAGGAATAAACTGGGATGATTTCCTTTGGAGGGATGAGTAAATGAAGTAACACCCCGGAGCTGAGCGGTCAAAGTGAAATGCAGGAACAACAGAGAGGTCTGCTTCGCAATGTCCTTGTGAGCGTACCTGAACTTAAGACTTTTCTTATATGGCCATCCAAATAACTCTTAATCTTTGATTTTTGCCTTTTCTTTAGTCTTTGATTTTGCTCATTCCAATATTTTAGCATATACCTGTCAGCTGAGAACGGCATTTACAATGACACTACCTGGCCCTCCCTTACTGCCAAAAACCTATGGATTGCCCTTCTGATTTACACTCTGCTCTCCTCCTTCTGCTCCCTGCTGTAAGGTCTCAACATCCCCCACCACTGTGTTACACTGTGTGAATTCGTATCCCCCATGGGACCCGTTCAGTAGTCTTCTCCCTCAAAAGAGCGGTGTGTATGTGTCTCACGTGTAAAAGGCAAGGCTTTGGCAGCGGGGGGCTGCAGGCGCCCGTCAGCCAAGTGGATGGTGCCTTTTTAAAAAGGATTCTAGCTAAAAGACAGATCTGGTCATTTAATTTAATTTTTAGGGTTATATACCTTGTTGTTACAAGCTTCATTCTGGATCTTGGACAAGCTGCTTACCTCCTGTTTCTTATGTTGCATCTCCGTGGAGCAGGGAGTTATAACAGCTCACACCCTAATTAGTGTTCAGGGTAAGGAGAAAACTCTACTGGAGAGTAATTTTCTGCCTGACTGTGGCTCTCCAGCATCAGAGTATATGGTGCTATATGGAAAATGACTCAAATATTTGATGGAGAAAGGCTATAGAAGTGCAGTTAACATGGGGATGCAAAATGTGAGCTGATGCTACAGCTCAGCCAAGCAACATGTCTTTTTTTTTCATTATCAGCCCTTGCCAGTATGTAATCTCAGATGCCTATCTGATGGTGAAAGTTTTGTGTATCAGTGTGATATACCACATCTTCTCTCTTTGATGAAATGCTAAAAAAATTCGCTCCAGAACAGACTAGGAAATCCAAGGGTTATATTGTCTAACGTCTGATACTTTATCCGTTATCCCATATTTACATTAATACCTGTGCATTGCCTCCTCAAAGCTTATTTGTTCTTCCTCGCTATCTTTTTCCTCTAGAAATATCGTTATCAAGATGAGGATGCTCCACACGATCATACTTTGCCTCGATTAACCCATGAAGTGAGAGGCCCAGAGCTTGTTCATGTGTCAGAGAAGAACCTGTCTCAAATAGAGAATGTCCATGGATATGTCTTACAGTCACACATTTCTCCTTTGAAGGTAGGATCGATATTCACTGTGGCTTTGGTCCTCAAATACAAGAAAACATGTAACATGAAGTGCTTGGGAAACTTATTTTGTCGTACAAACAGACAAGCTGCTTTTTGAAGGGTATCATTGCAGATTGATTGTCCTGTGTTGGGTTTTTAAAGCTCGCTGTAGTGTAACAGGTGATGGTTTAGTTGGCAAAGCTTTGTGTTGAGATGTGAGCTTTTTTGCTTTGAGTGAGATTTTTGCTTGAGCAAAATTCATTCCTGGTAAATGAGTGATTTTTTCTGTACATTGAGAAAAGAATAATGCAGGTTCTGCGCCTCAATATCACTGTGATTTTGGAATGGCAGACTTCCCTTCCTGATTGTCCTTGTTCAGAAATTAAAAAAAATACTGTAAATGTAACCACGTGATGGAGTCCTGGTTTTTGCATCTCTCAAAAACCTACATCAAAGTCATAAGTTATGCCTGAAAAGGGAGCTCATTTGCCAGTATTCAGATCCTTACTACTGAAGCACTTGGTGTTTTCTGTGGGTTTTGTCGCAATTCAGAGTGATGTAGGGACATCTCTCTGTTATCTAAGGCAACTGTTTATGAAATATAGAATGTTTTTCTGTATGTGTGTCTGGTGTCCTCTGATATATCTGTCTGGGCAAAAAGTGTCTGTCTTCATGGTGAACCCGTATATTAACCAAAAAGAAATCCGTTTCTGAAAATTACATTTGCTCTTTAATAAGACTGCAATAGTTTGAAGATGTTCCTAAAACTTCTCTAATGAAAGGAGCATGGATGGAGTGATGAGCATGATGGTTTTCCGATTTTTATTTTCTACTAGGCCTGGGAAGGGGAAAAAAAGAATATTTTTTACTAGAGGTGGTGATGTTCTGGGTAATGGTTTTATTCAGGCAATTAACTAGGCAGCAAACAAGGCAGATGGGCATTGCTCCTTCTGGTGCTCAAAGCCTGTGAAATAGGCATCGCTTGCCTAGCAGAGTGATTACAGTGTAGTTACAAGTGAAAGGAAATGTTTATTATTAAAGATTGATGTGAATGCAGCTGGTGTTCATTGAGCCTTCATGGAATAGCCACGTCAATTAATCTTTGTCCTCTGCTCTCGCTGTTCCGGTGTGTAGTTTGTATGTCGTTTGTCTTTTTATCTTTTAGCAGCTTTCCAGGTTGCGTACCTAACTTCTACTGCAGAAGCCAACAGTATCAAGCAGTGATATATCTTCTTACGCTGAAGTAGATCAGCTTAGTTATTTGGAAGGGATTACCTCCATGTGGCCTCCGTGTAACCTCAGGGGACAATCACAGACAAAGCAATTTCTTGCCTGGAAGGGAAGTAACCCTGCTCCTCTAAGGCTCCTTGAATATTAAGATTGTAGTCGTGCTTCTTATTCATGACAGTCAAAAATAGATATTTTGCTTCACAGATGGAGACTTTCAAGTAAGGCTGCGTGATCCAAGCTGATAATGTAGCAATGATGATAAAAAGCTTATTATGAAGTGAGGTGAAGGGTATCTCCAGACATCTATGGTTGCCTTAAAACAGCTCCCAGTCTAATTTGCTCTTGTGACAGGAGAAAGTTGTTTTCTGCTGCTGTTTTCTGAAGGGATGGGAGGAGAGGAGCTGTATAGTATTTCCTCTTGGAAATCAGTGTCTTCTGCAAGTTCTCTCTTCAGCCCGAGGATTTCTGTCTTTGACTCTGTCCCTTTCCCTTCTTTCCTTCAGATTCACAGTGTCTCATGCCTGCCACTTAATCTAAATTTAGTAATTTGTCTCTTCAGACGGCTTTGAAGTTCCTGCTTTCTTTCTCCTGTAGTCTCTGTCCTGTCTTTTAACCTTCGGTAGAGAATTAGCTCAGGAGGCTGGAGTAAACTTTCTGCTAGAAATCATGGCACTGTGGGACTTTTCCTATCTGAAATACTTGCTTTGGATTCACTTTTGTTTCTGGGAATTGTCTGAAATCCCTGTTTAGAAGCTTTTTGTCATGGTGTTTTCCACATAGGTGAGAAATAGCATTCCAAACTCTCCAAAATTCAATCAGAATTGGTTGTTGTCTTGAATGATAGAGTTTCCATCCTATAGTCTGATATCATTAAGTATTCTGCTCTCAGTAGTACTGTGTGAACATGGCTGCACTGAGTAATGCTAAATCTGAGGTATACTGCCTCTCAACCCATAGCATGCCTTCCTAGGAAAATGTAAAATACTGGTTTTTAAAGATTGACTGGATAAGTGTGCCTGCAATTGAAATATTTCATTGCCTTGCGTGAGAGGTGGGACTGCTGGAATCCTGCTCTGAGGATTCCATAACCAATTCCATAACAAATGCTGGGGTCCAAATACAGCCTGTCAACTCTAGTCTTAGGAGCGAGAAGACACTGGCAATTGCAGTGGGATAAAGCTGTCAGGAAACTCTACCAAGAACTGTTTGCACTGGAAAGGTTGACTCATTCTGCCCCAGTTTTCTGAATACAGGTCAGAGCATTTGGTGCGAAGGGAAAATGTGTGTAAATGAAAGTCACAAATTTGTCTGTACCAAGAGAGGGATCACATCACCTCCTGTGTCACTAGGACTGTCTGTCTGACCAGCCACCCAGCCGGCAAGTACCTTGCGTGAGCAGGGGTCTGCTGGCTGGCTGAGTGGGGTTAAGTCACTGCCTGACTGCATTTCGCTGCCTGAATTTCACTGTGGGGTCTGCAGCACCAAGATGCACCTCTCCAAGAATTTTTGAGGCAGTCTTTTGTGCTTAGTGGCTGCAAAATGCCCTGATGACAGGATGATTTGCCCAATATTTTTATCTTTGAAATAGTATTGTAAAAGAAAAGCATTTGAGCATAAAAATAATCTAGTTAAGATGCTTTGGAACCAAAGTGTTGTCCCAAGGCCAAGCCACATATCCACCTTAATCACATTACTTTTCCTAATCGACTTGAGTTTGGCGGAGGAAAGAATTGCTTGTTTCCATATGTTTGTGTTCATTTGGAAGGAAATCTGCAAAGACCACGCAGTCAGAAAACTACCCTTCAGAGTGGCTGGTCCCAGCCCCCACAACTGGCCAGTACCCACAGCCATCTCTGGAAGCCATCGGTGTTATACTTTGTCTGTACAGGTAGGCTGCTTACTACCATCACCCTGCCTGCACTCCCAAGTTTCCAGTGAACATCTCTGTGTGCGTCCATAAGCCAGCTTGACAGCTTGAGCACAGACTTACGTCATTACAGTTAAAAGGTTTGTGGATGATTGAAGTTCAGGCAGAGAAATCATGGGCCTGTCTATAGCCCTGTGTACATCCCTAAGTAAAACATTCCAGGGATTCTTGAAAGACTTTCTAACCCTCAGGATGGAAGGGTTCAGCCCACCTTTTTGAAGACACATGTGATTCAAAATGCCTGACATGGTACTGTGTTGCACAGAACAGATTCATCTTAAATTTGATATCAAGTTGCTGTGTACAAATCGTTAAAGAACTTGGCTGCAATTTCATATTCCAGATTATGTGGTTTGATGTAGTCCAGAAATATCCTAGTGGAGCTTGTCGTTATTGGTTCCTTCAGGATTTTTTTATAACGAGATTTTTCTTTAATGACCTTACATTAGTTTTGTGTGCTGAATAATCAGAAACCCAGTCCTTGGCCATTCTGAAAATCTCTTTGAGACACTCAGATACTGATTGTGATAAATACTGTTTAGGAATGTGAATAGTTTTTCTGATATTGACACGTCTTGTTATCTTTCAAGTACCTAAAATCTAGTGTGCCCTAGCCAGATTACTTCTTTTCCGAAGATAATAATGAGCAAGAACAGTTGTGCTGAAAACTAGACCCTCTTTTCACTGTGATTTTTACTTTTGTAACTTGAGATTGCTTGCATGAGCTTTGCTTTTCCGCTCTTTTACTACTTTACTTCCTGTACCATTTCCCATACACTCAACTCAGTTCTGGAAAATGCTTAATTTTAGAAAGCTGTAAACTTCTGTTAAAGGTTTATCTACTTATATGGAGAAGATATCTACTTATGGAGAAGATAAAATTTCCAACAGCTTCAGCAACTTTGAATGTCAAGCACTGACGTTTTAAAGGAAGTTTTCAGTTATGCGGCTGTATTAACGTTTGGGAAAATGCTAACATTCTAGAAGTTTTGTGAAAGAGAGAGTTGCCATATTAAGATGACAAATGTTCTTTGCAACTTATGGAGGTGATGAAATTGTGTTTTATTAATCTGTTAGAGGAAAAAGTATGTGATGTAATGAAAAGCGAGTTTAAAATTATTTTCTTGCACTTTGCCTCGTTTGACACTAGATGGTGCAGTAAGCTCAGAATCCTTTGATCTGCGGCTAGAAAGCTTCGGTGACATGCTATGGAGGCTTTTCTTACACGGCTTAGAAAGTGCTAATTCAGTAAAAATGCCTTGTTAGAAATTAGGTGCCTTCTGAATCCTTAGTGTGTTGGGAAATCTGAATACAACACAACCGTACCTGAAATTCCGACATGCAAGTTCCGTCTCTAAATTAAATGCGCCTCTCTTTCCCTTCCTCCTAGGAATAGAGCTAATCAGTTCATTAAATGAACGATAACTCTGGCTTCTACATGAACCTTATTAGTATTATTGTGATGTTAGATTTCTTCTTGTTTTAAGTATGTTCCACTTTCTTTAGATAAGCTCGAAAGTAAAAATCCATGTAAGGATCTTGCATCTCCTTGGTTGCCTGAACGTGTTGAATGTCACGCTATTCCAACTACTATCTCCATTTCCTCATTTAATGCAAGGTTTGAGTGTAAGCATCAATGGCAGTTGTGCAAAAACAAGTAGCCAGGTAAATTACTGTTATTATCTTAGCCTAGGATATTTTTAAACAAGGAAGTTCAGAAACCTCTTCAGTTGCCTCCTCTTTGATGGCCTCACTTTGTAGAAGAGAAGGAACCGCTCTGGATATTCCTCCTTTTTTTGTGTGTGTGTCCCAGGGTGTTGTCCTGCAGCTCAACAGGGTTGCTGACAGCTTATAGAAAGCCAGGACTGATGGAATGACTTTCCAGTGGAGAGAGGGAAAAACCATCTCCACATGAAGCAAATGGGCAATTCATTTGCTTAGCGGTCTCCAAAGTTAAGGTTATACATGAATTGACATTTGTGCAAATTGCTTTCCAGAAGAAGGAGATTTGCTTCTCCCATCACCGCAGCACATGGATTGCCTTTGTTCTTTTTCCCTGATGATGGCAAAAGCCCCTATCTTATCCATTACTTGAGATTCTCTGTATCTAGTGGGGAAAAGAGGTTTTGTTTCTGCTCCAAGCCAGATCTCTCTCTTTCCCAACTTCCATCTTCTGGTGAGCGTGTAAAGTGTCCTTTGCACTCCTATCATTCTTCTTCTTATCCACCTGGGTGCAGGAAGGTCATTCCTCGGAAAGCTCCTGGGATCTGGCACGCCCCCGTTGCTGTCTTTAATGAAACAGCTTTTCTGTCATCTCCGAAGCCTTCCTTGTCCAGGCGTGAGTCAGACCTCACTACAGCGGTTGTCGTGCTTCTCTGACAAATTAACAAAGATGGAGAAAGAGGCTCTGAGGATGAGCCTGGATGATTAATTAATCTGTGAAAAATGTCTTAGCCTGAGCTTCCTGGAAACTGTCATAAAGAGAATTTTTTTTTGACTGAAAATGTAGATTAGGTAAGAGCTATTTCATTAATTTACTTCAACTTCAATAAAAATTGAGTTCTAAAGACAATTTGGATAAATAAGGTCAAAACATTCTGTATTGTTTTTTTTTTCAGATGCAACAGTTCCGTTTCTCAATCTGAAAAGTTTTGGGACTATTTTTTTCCTATTGAATTCTGTATAAGATACTAAGTCATGCACTGATCACAGGTACTGTGAAAATAACAAACTCCAAGACTGTCATGATGTTGCAGTGGATCACGTGAGCTGTAGATTAACTCAAGATGTTGCTGCACAGAGCTGCAAAACAACATTAGAAAATACGCTCAACAGGTCTGTGTAGCTGTTTTAAATGACCAATTGCAGGGAAGTCCTCTGCTCATGTAATTGTAAATACCTCTAGCTACCAGGGAACCAGATTTACACAGGAAAAGCTGGTTGCCGCAGCTTTCAGCATTACCATGCCTGATATTCCTGCGTAGATTTAGCTCCCAGTGCTTTTGGGGGGGATCAACTAACTGTGATAAGAAACCCCATTTATTTTTCCAGAGCTACTGAACATCCTTAATTCCTATTACTGGTGAAGAACCCTATGTTAGAGGTGAAGGGATAGGGAAGAGAACAAGATAAGGCTGAATTTGTTTCAATTTCTGTTGTTCAGGTGTGACAAACAGTGGAGGCTGTGCCATAGCACAGGCTGTTCTTCCAGAGCAAAGATGCCGCATTTCAGAGGCTCTTAAGAGCCGTGGAGGACTGTGAGAGGCTGCTGCTTTGTTATGTGTCGGGAACAGAAGTCTGAAGTTTTCTCTCACAGTTACAAAATTAATTGGGGTTATATAGAGGACGTATTAATGTATGCATGGATATATTAACAAACCATCTAAAATTTAATCTTACATCCTTTTCTTTGCTTACACTGACTACATTTCATAAGTATAGCTAATCTGCATGAAGCATTTTTTAGCCCCAGGGTGGCTCAGCCCAGTAGCAATGATCTTATAATAATACTTTTGATCTCTGCCCTGGTAGCTTCCTAGCTTTTGCGTTTTGGGGTTGGGTTTTTTTGGTTTTTTGAGGTTTTTTGTCTTTTTTTCCCCACTCTCCTTTTTAATATGCAGTTATTGGCAAAGCCCCATACTGCAGTCTGTACCAGTTAGTGAATTCCACTGAATATTCAGTAGGTTGCTTCATTAAGATACAACACTTGTTACATGTTTAATCATGTAATGCTTTTCTCTTATCTCTTACTGTAACAGCAGATAAGCATATATCATAAATCTGTATCTGTGGTCTATGTTTTTTAATATAAAAATGCAATCGGATTAGAATGAGGCAAAGGAAACACACAAATGTGCCTATGCTTGTTCTTGCTATTAGAGAAGTGGCAAAAGTAGCTCTGAATTTTTATTTTATTTCATTATGTTCCAAGGCGAAATAAGCAGCTTATAAATTAGTATTCTGAAAGATATTTTGTGTCTTAGTTTCATGTGGGCACGAATGTCTTCCATTTTTGCAGTCCCTGTCTTACTCTGAAGAAAGTCCTAAAATGGTGCAAAATTTGAATATTTCAGTGAAGAATAGTTACTAATAAAGAATATTTTTGGGCTTTTGTCATCATAGCTAAGTCTGTTGTTTTGTGTGCTTGATTTTTTGCTTTGGATTTCTGATTGATGGCTTTCCACATGATTTATGTTGTTGCAGACAGTATCTCGTTATCTTTCTAGCTTCTGACAGAATTAAAAACAACCCAAATAAAATTGCTTCTGTCAAAGGGTGATTTAACTGGAAAAATCTCAGCAAGTTAAGGTAAACCTCAGGCATTGCAATCCTTTATTTTTTGGCAAAATAAATGATGGCCTCTGATGGACACAAGCAAAGCAAATTCTGACAGTATCTACCATTATATGTTGTTAGATTTGCCTGAAGAATAAAGAAAGGAATTTTCAAAGGAGTTTGAAAATATTTTCAGGCTATGGACACTGTTTACTCTATAAGGGCCTCCTAGGTATTGAAGGTCTTTTCAAATGTTAATCTGAATTGCAGTTTCAGGAGACTTTCTCTGTTCTTGATCTACTGGGTGCTTTATCCATTACTATTAATTAGCCAGTTTATCTTTTATTCTTTTCAGATAGTAGATTTCTCCTTAAGGATAGTCTTGTTCCCGAGTCTTATTTTTTGAAAAAAGTCTGATATATTGCAAATACTTCTGGCCATATCTCTAACTTATAATCAAGAAAATGAGAGATTCCAAGAATCCTTTTTTCTCCTTGTCTTTCTGTAATGTTTTGCAAGGTACTAGTTACTCCTTGCTTCCCTGTAATTCATTGAACTGTTTTTTCCTTGATGTACTGGCCATAGGAAATACTCACAGAATATAAAATAAACAGAGAGACATGTACTATTGTAAAGGTGGGGTTTTTTCCCACTGAAATAAATTAAATATATCCAATAAATCCATGGAATCACTACTAGATGCTACAGACATAAGATTTGTATGTTCTCTCAGTTCCTTTCTTCAAGTCCCGGAGTACGAGAATATCAGTGTATTTTGTAAAGTATCTGTGATGATGTTTGCCACCTTTCCAAAGTGTTTTGCGACCTACTGATGAAAAGTGCAATAAAGCATCTTGGCATTATTAGTCAGACTGTAACAGGAGGGATATTTCTCAGAGATGTCAGACAGGTTTAACACCAGTTGTTTTCCTAAGCTCAGTAGCTGAAATGCCCTTCTGTCAGACTTCAGCTGCTACTGACACTTGGGAATGTACTCTACATTTTAAATGAAGCATTAAACTGCCGTAATACCTTTTCACTGAGGAATATCCTGATAATTCACTCACTCAGTAGAAGATATATGCATTTATACACCCAATGACGTGACAGATCAAAAATGTTCTGGCTTTTGGCAGTATCAGGTGTAAAACAAAGTAGAAAACAGAAGTTTGCAGCTCCAGAAGCTCTGGATGGGTGCAGCCTCCAGCGTAGAATCATTTAAATTGGAAAAGACCTTTAAGATCATCAAGTCAAACCGTTAACCCAACACTGCCAAGTCCATCACTAAGCCATGTCCCTAAGCATCACATCTACATGTCTTTGAAATACCTCCAGGGATGGTGACTCAACCACTTCCCTGGGCAGCCTGTTCCAATGCTTGACAACCCTTGTGGGGAAGAAATTTTGCCTAATATCCCATCTAAACCTCCCCTGGCACCAACATGAGGCCATTTCCTCTCGTCCTGTAGCTTGTTACTTGGGAGAAGAGACCGACACCATGAAGAGGACAGAATCTGTTTAGTCAGACCTTATGGACGATTATCTGGGCAGGCTGACTAATCAGCGCTTAAGCTAATACACATTTGGTTTCCAAGTGCTTCCTTTTTAAACTCCTGTTTCCCATGGCTCTTATTTCATCTTGCTGTAATGTAGGTTTGTGGACTGTGGAGCTGTGAAAAAAACAACAGAATTTTGGCATTTAAAAGAAAAAAAAGATCCTTCTGAACTGGCTATTATTTTCCAACTCTTTTCAAGAATCTAGTCTAAGTAAGAGTTTTAGAGATTATTATTGTGTAACGTATGAGGAGGATTGGGTTAGGGATTGCCTAGGCAAACTGGATCCTCACAAATCCATGGGCCCCGACGGGATGCACCCACGAGTGCTGAGGGAGCGGGCGGATGTTCTTGCCAAGCCATTCTCCATCATCTTCAAAAGGTCATGGAGGTCAGGAGAGGTACCCGAGGACTGGAGGAAAGCAAATGTCATGCCAATCTTCAAAAAGGGCAAGAAGGAGGACCCGGGGAACTATAGGCCAGTCAGCCTCACCTCCATCCCCGGAAAGGTGATGGAACAGTTCATCCTGGAGGTCATCTCCAGGCATGCAGAGGCAAAGTTTATCAGAAGTAGTCAACATGGATTCACCAAGGGGAGATCATGCTTGACCAACCTGATAGCCTTCTATGATGGCGTGACTGGTGGATGTTGTTTACCTTGACTTCANTACGCCAGAAGGCTGCGCTGCCATCCAGTGAGACCTGGACAGGCTGGAGAGCTGGGCCGAGGGGAACCAAATGAAATTCAACAAGAGCAAGTGTAAGGTCGTGCACCTGGGGAGGAAAAACCCCATGCACCAGTACAGGTTGGGGGTTGACCTGCTGGAAAGTAGCTCTGCTGAGAAGGACCTGGGAGCGCTGGTGGACAGCAGGCTGATCATGAGCCAGCACTGTGCCCTTGTGGCCAAGAAGGCCAACGGGATCCTGGCGTGCACCAAAAGGAGTGTGGCCAGCAGGTCGAGGGAGGTTATCCTCCCCCTCTACTCCACCCTGGTGAGGCCACATCTGGAGTACTGTGTCCAGTTCTGGGCCCCCCAGTTCAAGAAGGACAGGGAACTGCTGGAGCAAGTCCAGCAGAGAGCCACGAAGATGATCAGGGACTGGAGCATCTCTCTTATGAGGAAAGGCTGAGAGACCTGGCTCTGTTCAGACTAGAGAAGACTGAGGGGGGAGCTTGTCACTGCTTACAAATATCTGAAGGGTGGGTGTCAAGAGGATGGGGCCAGACTCTTCTCAGTGGTGCCCAACGATAGGACAAGGGGCAATGGGCACAAATTGGAACACAAGGAAGTTCCAGCTGAACATGAGAAAAAACTTCTTTACTGTGAGGGCGACAGAGCATTGGAACAGGCTGCCCAGAGAGGTTGTGGGATCTCCTTGTCTGGGAATATTCAAAACCCACCTGGACGCAGTCCTGTGCACCCTGCTCTAGGTGAACCTGCTCAAGCAGGGGGTTTGGACAAGATGATCTTCAGAGGTCCCTTCCAACCCCAACCATTCTGTGATTCTGTGATCTTGGTACCAATAGTTAACTGAGACTCCTCAGAAAGTTTTCTAAGTGGAAAACGCTTTTTGCCATTTGGTTCCCCTCAACATATCTATTTCAGAAGATCATGTTACTTGCTTTCTAATAATCTTTTAAAGGCAATATTGCTACTGAAGCTGATGCAATGGGGGAAATGTCAAAAAATAGTCAACAGGCTTGATGACTCAGGTGACTTTTTTAAGATCTGCAGTGTTTACTAACTTGATTTCCCACAGTACTTTTTGCTGTCTTCTCCCTTCCCATGCTATTTTGTTTCTTTTCCATAGTTAATCAGTGTACCTTTTTCTTGTTACTTTTTCTGAATTCTGAATTGCCTTCAGGATCCATTCCTGTATTTCTCCTTTAGGTATTTCTTCCTTATTTTTCTGTTATATCCATTCCTACACCTACACATGGATCTTGTTAATACTGCGAGCCACCCACGAAGTACAAGTTTGCACCGGGTAGCTGTTAACATGTAACGATTGATGCCCTTCTTGTTCAAGACAATTGCACTCTTATTGATCATTTTGCTTTTTGGCTGCTTTCAGAGAACAGGAGACATGGTTCTCTCTGTCTCCCTTTTGTTGTACAAGATCTTTATGAATAGTTTTTGTTGATTTCTCTTACTGCTGGAAGGTGGGTTTTCTTCCTCCCAGGCGAAAGCAATATGAAATACACTTCAATGTTATCAAATCCAGTGGATCACTTCAGTTTTCTAGGTTAAAGTGTGTTATGCAGAAAGTGACCGCATTCTCAAAGGAAATGTACATAGTTGATTTTTTCAAAGCCTCCCTTCCACTACAGTTATAATAAACATCTGCCTGGATTGCTGCATTGGATTTAATCAACTCTTAGTAGTTGAACTTTGTGCTTCCAAATAAAAAATTCATTAAACCTGATAATCAACTTTAAAAAATTATTGTAATTGATAACATGACATTGGAAAGGCTGAAAAGAGTAATGGTGTTTTCAACAAATAAAGAAATTTCTACTTTGAAATCAGTGTCACAAATTGTGTCTTTGAGGAAGTAGATGAGCAAATGCCAAGCAGGGAAATAGAATTTTCAGTGATAGTACATAGCATGTGGGTATAAAGGCTTATATTAACTACTGGGAATTGGCCAAAATAGCTCGAAGTTAACAACTTAACACTCTAGGAGTGTTAATGTCATCAACCAACTTCTGAAGATCACACTTGCATCCAATTTCACATTCAGATTGCTGCTGTTTCCTCTTTAGCAGTCATTAGGCAGTTGGTTTCCTTTACTGTTTTGCAACAAATCCACAAACTGAGCAGATCTGAACTGAATTAGAGGTTTCAGCTGAAACTGGGTTATTTTCCTAATTATTACGTTCATAATTTTACTTCTGTTTTGAAAAGGCATTATTTTTTTCAGTGTCTTGGAGATTTGATATTTACTTAAGGCAAAAGGGAAGGAGTACAGTAAAGCGCAGACAAGGGTGTTTCTGCACTGCTTATAGCTGTAATATCAGAGACTGTCTGAAAAACTGGTTCAAGCAATCTCAGTTAAAATACCCAAGACAGGTTTCCATTTCTGAAAGTGCTATTGACCTATACTCTCCTAAAGTTACTGGGTTTAGTGAATTTTAATCCTCTATTTTGGAGTGTAAACTAGGCCACAAGGACTACTAAACGCTTGTACCTCAAAGACTAATAAAGAAATAGAGCTGCATATATATAGAAAGGCAACTATCAACCAGGCAGGGCATCACATCCGTATTTATGTTTCTAAAGAGTAGGAAGAAAGCGTTGAGCAAAGCGATAGAGCATCAGTATGTCAGCCTATTATTGTTATTAAAAAAATGAAGTGTTGGGATTCCTTTGGAAAAATTAATTTGCTTCCCGTATTCTCTTTCAGCACTTCACGTACTGGGAATTTCCACATTTATGCCTTTGGAGGACTGTGCGTGTCTGTGCCTAGGGGCCATACCTTCCTCATTTGGAGAGCTGCATAGTCAAACTCTTTTTACAGCGTAGCTGCAGAGAAGCGGGATAGCTATGTTTCCCAGTACAGATTTATCTTTCAGACCAGAATGACTTAGAAACTCTACATACTCAACTGGACTATAGAGCCATCAGAAACGTACATCTATGGCTTTCCATAACTTTTCATATACTGACTTTACCACTGCACCTTTTCTTCTCATACTTTCTTGCTGAAGTGGAATGACTCAGCAGCCGAGTTCCTATGCCAGGTCACTACCTCAGACCAGGGGGGATCTGAGCCAGTTTGGATCTTCATGAAATGCAGCGGGGTAGAGAAACAGCCTGAGGAAAATGCAATCCAGGCTTTGTCCCGTTGCTCTTTTCCTGTCTCACTGTCTCTGAAAGTTTTTTCATTTCTTACTTCCAGTACAAGGTTTTTGTATGAAAATATATTTTACAAATAGCTGCGTGTGAGGAACCATGAGAATGGAGGTTGGCAGTCAGTGGCTGAAGTGCACATAGGTATATGCAGCCAGCAGCAAAGAGGCACAAACTGTTAAAACGATAAGGGGGATATTTGAAAATACTTTAAAGCCTACATTTTGCTACCTGACAGCCTGATTTGACTTTTGTAATTCTTCAGCTGCTCACACCCAGACCATTGATTTGTCTGCAATGTTATTGAAACATGTTTCTTTTGACAATATGGTAATATTAGGGGTGAATAAACTAGAGTATCTGCCATAAACCTGGTATCACAGCATGCACAGAGATCATCTCACCTTCTCTGTTTTTTAACTCAGTTATAGCTATCTTAATACAGATCATTCTGGCAATTGGAACCCAGGTTTTACTTAAGTTATTCAATTAAGCTGAAATTGCTTGTAATGTAGTGCCATAATTGTAGCAGAAGCATCATTGGAAGACGGTAAGTAGGTGAGATACTAATTAAATTCTTCTGAACTTCAGTAATTTAATATTCAAAGGAGGCTGAGCCTATATAGTAGCTGTTCATTGCATTGCCATTAGGGATTACAGAGGAAGAAACCTTAACAAAAATAGCACCCTCAAAATGATTTTTCCCAGACTTGTCTGACTGAAATTTGGGGTTTGTTAGTATTGCTCCACCATTCTAGATACAAACACGGTGGGTCACATCCATCTCTGGGTGAACTCTCTCCAGACTTCAGTAAGATCATGAGTGGGTGGATAAGTACAAATTTTTCCCAAACACTGCTAAACCCAGGGATGACGGTTGTGTTTATAAATAATCTTGAAAAGCCGGATTCTTTTATATTCAGGCTTTTGGTAAAAGTAGGTTTCAGCCTAATTTAAGCAGGAATAGAGCTCCCTTTGATTTTTAAAGAACTGTAAGCCACAAACTCTTTTAAATTCTTTTTGAGAATCTCATCTGATAATAAAATGAGAGGTGTGGGAGAGGATGAAATTCATCTGTTCTTGGAGCCATGCTACTGTAGCACAGCTCAGATCATATTACCTATGCTACATCAAGATTATTGACCAGGTTATTAGTGCAGTCCTTCCAGACCCCTGAATACATCAAAGCAAATATTCCACTGCCCTTCTCATTATAGCTATCAGTAATGATCTAAGCAAGACTGGTCCAGAGATTCCTCCCTAGGTGCATATTCTTTCCAAGCCTCTTAATTCAATCTGAATGATGATGATGATAATTTAGGTTATAGTATTACCCAGGGGCTATGATTGTAGTGCAGAGTTCCATTGTCCTAAGCACTATACAGACAAGGAAAAGCATAAATGTTGTGATACCATGGAGTTGCCCAGGCTAAACCAATACAAGTGACCAGAAATTAATAGGAATCCCTGTGTATATTCAAATTTTATCTACTAATCTATCTACTATAATCGAATTATATCTACTTTTTAACCATTGTAGAATTCCTTTGTAATTTCTTTAGCTAGAGATGTTCATATCTCAAGGCTGAATTATAGATCAGTGCTATCTTACTACATTTATTGGCTTTTTCCCATTAGCACTGTGCTGATACTTTGCATCTTGCTGAGTGAGAAACACATAGACAAATACACACATTTTGAAAAAAAACAACCTTGGTGTTCATTGAAAATAGTTCTGCGAATAGAGTCCCTTTTTAACTAAAGAGACCTAAACAGTAAGAATCTGCCATGATTGCCCAATATAGAAATTAACCCCCTAACTAACATACCACCACTTACTTAATGTGTTAATTAATTAACATCCTTGATTTAATTCTGCACATGTGTTTGAGTTGATGAGTGTTACTATACTTTCAATTAGATGGGGTTTTCAATATAATTTTCATCATAATGGTTAGTATAAATGAGTTTTCTTAATTACGGTAGGGTGAATGCTTTGTTAAGAAGCTTGAGATATAGTATAACAGTGTTTGGCACATC
>WAAD01032043.1:21986-32218 GCA_013389945.1 Fregata magnificens | reverse complement strand
TCAAATGCAATTGAGTGTGCATTTGGACCAGTGATAGGATCCAAAGTTTTCTTTGCCCACATTCTTGCTGAAAAAGACAAATTCTTGAATTCAGCACATTCAGACAATGGTGTCTGTCATGAAAACCTTTTCCTTCTTTTTGCCTCTTTCATCTCTCATGAGTCATTAGCTGAAGGAAGGAAGTCTCACTCAATACAAATAGATGTGGTTTTGAATATTCGATTTTTCATTGTTTATTTAATCAATACATGTTAACTTATTAAGTTCACAATTATCATGTAGAATTACCTGCTCAGAGGTGAATTAACAAATCTCTGTAAATTGGATTAGCTGAAGATATTGTAATTCTGAGAAAACATCACCCCCCCACAAATGTTATAAATAATTGTTTTCTAACTTTTTCTTTCCATTCTTTTTCCTAGTGACATGCATTTTATTTTATTTTTTTGACAGTCATGCACATAATCAAGTTGCAAACCACTGATGGGAACCTGCCCGTTACAGCCTTTCATGTATAATAAAACAGTTGCATACTATATTGTAATAAATTGCTTAAAGGAGTGACAACTTAATTATCTAGACTGAGCAATGGGCTAGAATCGAAATACCTCATACTTGTGGATAATGACACAGTTAATCTGATCAGAATAGTATCTGGAAGACAGCAGTTTGGTTTTTGACACCCAAATTAATCACCCAAAAATAACTGCCTGAAAATGCAAACAAATGTTGATCTACCATTAAGAATGCAGAAACATGGCCACAGCCTGGAATAGTAATATAGTTGTAGCATAGCAGATATAATATAAAATGAAGAACAAGGGAAGTGATAAATGATATCTTAATATACATTTTGTAGACTCAGCTCCCTCTAGCTTTTTATACAATGCTCTTCTACATCATGTCTGAGTTTCTTGGAAATATTTTTTTTAATACTGAATCTGCTAAAGTTTCCATAAAATGAACCACCAGGAGTGACAAGTCACTGCATACATAATATGTAGGAGACAAAATAGTATACCTGCATCTGCACCAATAGAACTTGTTTCAAAGGAGGGACAGAAGGAATATATTAATGTCCCTATGACTAGTGATGAAGGAATCCCTGAATTTTCAGTCAAGAATCTTCAGCTTCAAACTTCTGCCTGCCAACATTTGAAATGGAGTATGAGTTTTGACATGTATCTGTAAACCTGCTTTCTACTGCTGTAGGGAAACAGAAATTTCTTCGGGCCAGACAATGGCTGAAGTAATGTTTCTGTATGTATTTTGCTTAAATGACTAGGACATGTACTGTACTTTCTCTCTTTCTTTCTTACTCTGTAGTAGCAATACAAAGAGATGTATTGCTCAGATGTTTAATCACCATGGATGCAATACTGTATGCCAATTGGTGTGAGACAGTGTAAGGCAAAGGCATAATGATACTATGAAAAATGAGGCAAAGGCATGGCAGATGCAAAATTTCTTGGCTAATAAGTTAAAAAGTAAACAGATACTAAGTTTATTCAGGTTATTGTATGACAGGACTTATACGCACAGTCAATTTCATGTAACTGGTAGCGTAATATGGATACATAAAACAGAGGTGGAGGGCAGACAAAGTGGGAACTAGACTCTTCTGTAAGCTACGGAACCCCCCCTGGCCTTGCAGCAGGAAACCTGGCCAGTGAAGTGATGGACAAGAACCTACTCATTCCATTTTTAATGGATATAGTTTTGTTACTGTGTTTTTTTTAGTTTAGCAATATATCAATATATCCTGTATGAGAGGAATGGTTTGGGGTCTTATGTACTGTATTGCTGTTACTGTTCCTTTTGTAACTTCTGGTGTAAATATGTGCCTGAGGAAAGACTCCGGACTTGCCTGGGAACTCAGACAACCCATCCTAAAATGTGACAGGACCCTGACAACCTACTTTTGATAGATGTAGTGCAATGTAAATGGTTATCTGGGGCTATTGAAGACAAATCCCTTCTGGCAGAGCCTAAGGAGTCATAGTGATTACCAGGTAAAATGTATTTCTACAGCATGATGGTGATGTCTCTCTGACTTCAGTTTGGCTTTTCACATAGCAGGGGCAAGGCCCTTTAAAATCAGCAAAATGTACAACAAGAAGTGGATGGGACGTGCAGAGGTAAAGGTGAAGGGAAGCCTGGGATTGAGTAATGTCAGATTTTGGTATCCCAACTGCCAAATTAATCTTCAGAAAATCAAATGAATATTTGAAAAACTAATAGGACAACACTTCAATCCTAAAAGCCATACCCTACAGCAAAATGCAGTAGGGCTAGTAAGTGTGCAAAAACTTATTCTCTTTACATGAAGATGCAAAACTAGATTATCAGCTGTGCAAGAACTAGATTTGTCATTATTTTAAGCCTTTGGCTTCTACTGTCAGGAATTCAAGGCAATATGAACTGAATCAAGTTAGTCAAAGTATATTCCAATACTTCACTGAAAGTCTGGAATCTTGAAATGTTGTTCTGAGAACCTAGCGATTTTAAAGTTCTGTATTATTTTTAATGTGTTACATTTTTGGAGAATATTTGATACTCACTTCTTTCTGTCACAAATTTAAATAAAATGAACACAAATATGTTCTGTGCTACCACAGTTTAAATATTTCTCCTATCCTAGAAGGAGATTCAGGATGACCTAAACAGCTTTTCTTTTCTTTTCTTTTCTTTTCTTTTCTTTTCTTTTCTTTTCTTTTCTTTTCTTTTCTTTTCTTTTCTTTTCTTTTCTTTTCTTTTCTTTTCTTTTCTTTTCTTTTNTTTAACATCAAAACTTGCCTTTCCTTTCCTTTCCTTTTCCCCTCTTCTCTGCCCTGCCCTTTCCTCTCCCAAAGCATTTTTTATCAGACCAGAACTTCTCATATTCATGTCAAATTTTGATTAGTTAACTGTTTCATTAGTGAACATACAGCTGAATCTGTACCTGAGATAGCTGATCTTTGCAGAAGGAATAATTTCTCAATGACACTTCTTAATACAGCTTATACAGTGTAATGTGAAAATGTTAAGAACTTCTATACTTTTAAAAGAATAAAGACATGAATGCTTAATGTGCTTGTGTAATTAAACATAATGAAAAGTTTATATTGTTCGCAGCTATTAATCATTAACCATGCTGAATTAGTTGAAAGTAAAATAGATTTTGTTATGGTTTGCCACATAAAATCTGACACTGTGTGTCCTCTGTAGAGGCCGTGCTTATTCAAAGCAATAAAAATTTTCCTCAATAATTTTAGAAATTAGTCCTTTAATTGTGAATATCACTAAAATATATATCAGGGAAATTCTCATAGATTGCAGCTACAATTGTTAAAAAAAATGTTTTGAGGCAGAAGCCTACCCTCTAATAAACCATAAGGTTGTCTAGTAAATGCTCAAAAGTATTTCACAGGGACTGAGGACTGATCTTGCTGCTGGTTAATCTGAAGAGAAATAATTCCTTTGTGAATTCTGGGGTGAGCACAGTAGAGTACCTGATGTATTAATAACAATTTATGTTACGACTCTTCTTCCTTAGCTGTCAGTGAACCTCTGTCACAGGTCCTGTATCTAAGGGATGAGCTGGCCAGTGGGTCATTTAGTTACAGGGGGGCAGAGAACAAAAATAATATTATAATATAGAATTAGAACTTTAAAGCCCAGCTCCACAATGTCGAATCACACCAAGAAACTGCAAATTTCACAGCATTCATAGTTAGAAACTGTCTGGGTTATTTCCCCCCACTCCATGAGAAATGTCACACACAGCTTCTTATACTTAATTTATTTTGGTTAACAGCTTGTCATGGCATTTCCAATTTCAAGGGAAACTTCATTTCCATGGTAGGCAGCTTTGCATCAGCCAGGGCATTAAGGTAGTGAGCATGCAGTAGCTTACATCTCTCTAGCATTCACCTTGGTTAAGATAATTCATCTTTTTCTGATAATATACTTACCAGAAACTGTATTTCTCAAATGCCTGTAGAAGCCTTTATGTACGCCATCCAGTAATGTCATTACGTAAATATTGGAAATAACAGTCAATTAACCAATGTCATCTGGATGACAAGATTCCTCTGTAGACAAGATTTCAAAACAAAAATAGTAATAAAGAAAAGAACCGATAAACTCTTGCTAGTCTGAACTACTTGAGCTTTTCAAACTTTCTTTCCTTCTTTTTGTGCCCATGTCAGTAAAACAGAGTTGTGTACAAAAGCGAAAGTCAGAGAAGAGTTAGATAACCTTCTTCTCACTATCTGACTTTCACTTCCCTCTTTCTCACTGTTAGGCTTTTGACTAGAAATACATAACATAACTGGCGACAACCATGAACGTTGCCTTTCCTTTTTATATCCCAGAGAAATGCCTGATCACGATATTGACAATGAGCACATTACAGAACTAGTTCTTATTACAGGCTTGATTGCAAAATTACTTATGACATTGTACCGGTGGACTATATCTGATACAAAAGGCACAGGACTGCATTTAAATAGGAAGAAGAAAATGTGTATACAAAGTCCTTGGTAGCTGTGTCAAGTATTTTTAGTAAACAATGCATTTTGTTATAACTGTGGAACACTGTTGGTGGATTGAAAATGGAATACCTCAGCATCTTGAAAGAATTTCAGATTAACATATTTCAAGTTCAGAATGAAATACTTTACTTACCTAGTCTATGACTAAATATAACTGTTTTGGTTCTCTAGACTATGATTTCTTGAATAACACAGGCCATATGCCCTAATGCCAGTATTGTTTTCTTTGGAGTCTCATTAGTTTAAATACTGTCTTCTAGAAGATATCAAGTCCTGATTTAAAAACTCAGAGAACATGGGAAACACTGAAGGTAGTAGCCGAAGTGTCTGGGTTCTGGGCAATTCAGTGGGTAAGTCTTTACCAGTTTGAGTTAGAGGTAATTTAGTGACATGTTACACTAAGTCAGCAGGAACTGTGGGAGAATCTTCTGCAATTCAGTATTAATTTAAACAAGTCATGTTACTCCAATTAATTTTTTTTGTGGTTTTTTTTTTTTTTAAGCATGAACTACAGTAATACTGGCTGATAAGAATCAACTTTCATGTAGATAGACAGGTTCTGTAAAATGGTAAAATAAAGTTGACATGATTACATAATGACATTTTGAAAGACAGGAACATGAGACAAAGGAAAACCTTACATTTCTTAATTTCAGGTGCTGGATGTAATATAATGATTCTAAAGTCTCATTCTAAAATATGGAAGCAGTTGCATATTACTTTTCCATAAAAGTAATTTGAGCCAACCCATTCAAAAAGTTTTTCTCAGTTACCTGTTTTGTTAACACTCCAACTAATTGCATTGAGAAATAGTCTAATGCTGTTGCAGGATACATGTTGATACTGAATAATTATAAGTCTCATTGTTGAAATCTGCCTGAACAAGTTAAAACAACCTTAGAATAGTCATGCAATTTGGGAGGAATGTTATAAAAGGATCATATAACATTAGAATGTTAAACTCCAGATCCACAGCATGAAAGATCACAAGAACCATCCTAGATCTTTTGGGGAAAAAACCCAACCAGACAATAAAATTTTTATGACACTTTGGAAAGTCAAAAATAACATCTTAGTTATGCTGACTATGAATATGATGAAGCTTGCTGTTAAACCTAACTTCTTATTAGCGAATCATTGTCATTATGTATCACATCATAATTTTAAAAAATTATGACTGAAGTACAAATTTATGACTGCAGCATTTGGTTTTAAAACTCTCAAGCTTATTAATAAGAGCTCAGTTCTCATAGAAATACAACACCTGGTAGTGATGTCAACATTAGTAGCTACTTGTGATTATACCTGTTCTGGTTTTGGCTGGGATAGAGTTAATTTTCTTTCTAGTAGCTGGTATAGTGCTGTGTTTTGGATTTAGGATAAGAATAATGTTGATTGATAGCACACTGATGTTTTAGTTACTGCTGAGCAGTGCTTACACAGAGTCAAGGCCTTTTCTGCTTCTTACACCACCCCACCAGTGAGGTGGCTGGGGTAGCACAAGAAGTTGGGAGGGGACACAGCTGGGACAGCTGATCCCAACTGACCTTGGGAACTGGCAATCGCATTATGCATCACTTGTTTTGTATATTCTTTTATCATTATTATTTTCCCTTTCTTTTCTGTCCTATTAAATTGTCTTTATCTCAATCCATGAGTTTTACCTTTTTTTTTTTCTGATTCTCTCCCCCATCCCACTGCAGGGGAGTGGGCAAACGGCTGTGTGGTGTTTAGCTGCCTGCTGGGCTAAACCACAACAATACCCTACTACGTTAATAAATTCAACATTCATGTATCTTAGAGCAGAATTGGATCCAGGGAGTCAATTTTTCTTTTAGTTTGGCAATGGACTCACATGTAACATGGAACTATGACTGAAGAAATATCAAAAGCTCATTTAAAATATCCCAAGCTCCATGACTCCCTTTTTCCCAGAAAAGCTTTTGGGTCTTGGCTAAAACTACGTAGTTCAGCTATCCAGTAATTACTTCTAGCTACCATAGTTATTTCTGCCAGCTGGGCAAATAATTTGCTGTGAATATTCACTTTTAAATGAATCCTTTCACTTGTACTCATTGCTTTATGTTCGTCTTTTTGTGAATATTCTGGCAAATGAGTTGTTGGAAGGAAGATGTGCCCATGAGAATAATTTTCTATAGCAATCACAGAATATTCAAATAAAATGAATAATGAATTCAGCAACTTAAATATTTATACTTTCAATTCTGGGCTTCTCTGGCCCTGGAAATTCTTTGTGTTTCAGAGAATTCCTAGTGTGTCCCAATTGCTTCAGTTGCTTTGGTCTTCTACTCACTGGTGTAAGAAGATATATTTCTGTGGATTTGTACCCACGGAAATTAGAACAGAATTGTGATTTTATCTTTAAAATACACTCACAATAAATATTTTGTGAACATATTATTCACCGGTATCTGCAGAAAATAGTCTTTGAATAATTACTATATTTGAGAAATATGATTGTGAAAAAGTAGCCCATATGTCTATTAAAAATAATTAATACCAGACACAGAGTTTTCTGCCCAATTAGAAAAAATATCTAAGGCAGCATGATAGTAATTGTTGGTCAATAAGAACCACTTCAGGAGATTCACAGTAGGTGTGAACTGTGTGGCTGTATTTGCATATGTATATTTTAATGTGTTTATTATTATCTCAACCCTTCTAAATGAAATAATGCACCTTTTCCATTATCTTAAGGTTCTCTGCTTTTTAAGCATCTCTTTTTATAACGGAGTTTTTGTTTGTTTACAGTAACACTAATAATAATAAACTAACAATTGTTAGGTTGAGTTTAAGAAAAATGTTAATCACTTATTAAGGTCACCTTTTTGAAAAATTACTTGCGGTGATTACAAGATTAAAGAAAAAAAAGAAATTAAGCAGGGAATATGCAAATTAAATTTACATTAATTACATTTCTCTGCATGACAAGGACTAATGATATTATTTTAAAATGAGTTACTCCTGAACTGGTGTTTCACAGCTGACTTTAATTGTCATGGTAATTTCATAATGAATCTTAATAATATTATATTCACAATATCAGCATGTCTTTCAAGTACGAGTGCAAAAATAAATTGCTGTTATTTTCAAGATTATGATACTTTTTTGCATCCAAATACAACAGAAAACAAAAAGCCCTCATTTTTCTCAGAAACTGGAACACAAGTCAATAGCTAAATCAAATCACGTAGTGACACTATTTTATTTAGGTAAGGAACCTTTCATAAAACAGAGGCACATTTTAGATAAGAGTTTTTCAAATATTGTATGCTGTCTCTGTTAGAATCTTGCACATTTTTCTATCTCACGCTCACAGTAAGGATGCTTTCACAAAACCCACCCTCAAGATAATGTAAAATTGTTATCTGATTTTTCCTTTATTTCTTCTGATTTGAATAATGGCATAGCAAAAATTAGAAAAATAACCATTTAAATGCAACCTTCATTATTTAGGAGTATTGTACAACTCTCCTGACTGCAGAACAGCAAGCCCAGTTTCAAAGCCTATGGACATAAAGGTTTTGTGTATCCCCTAAAAATTAAACAGTATTGTTTGAGTAGAACAACAGACTAAAGTGTGTGCATTGGAAGCCAAAGAAGCCTTGTGGAAAGTAAACTTTCTGCATGTCTTCCTCTTTTAACCTGAGATGCTCACACATGGCGATCTGTCAGTGACTGTACATATAAGTTTTTACCTTACATTTTAACACAAACACTGGTATTTGCAGACTTTTGCAAGAGAGAAGTTGTTAGTTTGTCTTTTGGTGATATTTTCATATGAAAGCACTGATCAGTATTGGAAATCCAGTCTTATAATTCGGGTGGGTAAGTAAAATTGTTCTTTAGAAAGTCAACCTTTAAAATATTTAGATAACACAAAAGTATCTATCACAAAAGTTTTAAACAAAAAATTTCAAATAATTTACCCCTTAATCAATACATAAACATATATAAATCTATATATATTAATTGCTCATCTGAGCCAAAGCTTCCTCTACACTTTGTCAAGTTGCTCTTTATACTACTTTTTTTTTCCATTCAACATTGTATTTTGACTTTTGCAGAATAAATGTGATTGACAGACATGCTAAATGCTGTCAAGTTGATGGATTAAGGTTAAAGGGATCCACAAACTCTCTCTGTTCTGATTAACTTGATCTTTAGAAATGTTCTCTCTTTAGAAATGTCTATCAGTGACAGTGCCAAAGGAAGAAAACCTCATATGGTTAAGGTTTCATTATGATATAAGTATAGAAGGGCTTCTCTTTTTTGTTTCTTTAAATTAAAGACGTAAATTACATCTAAGAGTTTTGCTTCCAGTCTTTGGGCTGAAGGAGCATCTCTTTGAAGAGATCATGAAGTTAGCGTATTCATGTTCCCTTTTCGTATATATATCTTGTTGAAACAAGATGAGAACTTGCCATAATAAAAGAAAGGTGTTCACCATAACAGATGAATGTAGACTGAACACTTGAGACTACCTCCCCCGCAAGCGTCAGTATTATCTATGGAACTTTGAATGTAGGGTGGTCCTTATGTTTGAAACACTGCTGGCAGCAACACTTTTCTGACTTAAAAGAGTGCATCCTGCTGTGATCATAAGAAATATATGGGAATGCAAAACTAGACTAGTTTTTACTTTGGAACCAATTTAGCAGAAAAGATAAGCAAGCTTCAAGGATATAAAAGCTCCTCAGTTATTTATGTTCGCTCTAAAGCAGCCCAGTTATCTATGAAAGAATTCACTTGAAGCAAAAGGAAAACAGCTCTAAATTCCCGTAACCTGACCAGTTTACATACTCATCAAATCACCAATACACTTTGGGTATTCTACTCTTGTTGTGTGGGCAAAGAGAATATGAAAATTATCACGGTAGGCACACATGAGAATTACTACCTAGAAAGAAGTAATAAATCCTAGATTCTACTTCTGAGAAGGCTTGCTCCTTAAAAGCACTAGTTCATCACCGATTGTTGGTGAAGTCAAGAGGGCCGTCAGCAAAACCACCACTATGGACTTTCGAAGGGCAGACTTTGGCCTGTTCAGGACACTGGTGGAGAGAGTCCCTTGGGAGGCAGTCCTGAAGGGCAAAGGGGTGCAGGAAGGCTGGGCACTCTTCAAGAGGGAGGTCTTGAAGGCGCAGGCGCAGGCAGTCCCTGTGTGCCGTAAGACGAACCAGCAGGGAAGATGACCGGCCTGGCTGAACAGGGAGCTTTTGCTGGGGCTCAGGAAAAAAAGAGAGTCTACCACGCTTGGAAGAAGGGGCAGGCATCTCAAGAAGAGTACAGGGATCTTGTTAGATCATGCAGAGAGGAAATGAGGAAGGCAAAAGCCCAGCTAGAGCTCAATCGGGCCACTGCTGTAAGAGATAATAAAAAACGTTTTTTCAAATACATTAAGAGCAAAAAGAGAGCCAGGGAGAATCTCCCTGCTCTGGTGGATGCGGGGGCGAACATTGTCACCAAGGACGAGGAAAAGGCTGAGGCACTTAATGCCTTCTTTGCCTCAGTCTTTAATAGTGAGACCAGTCATCCCCAGGGTATTCAGCCCCCTGAGCTGGAAGACAGGGTCCGAGAGCAGAATAAACCCTCCACAGTCCAGGAGGAAGCAGTCAGTGACCTGCTGCGCCACCTGGATGCTCACAAGTCTATGGGGCCGGATGGGATCCACCC
>WAAD01032042.1:16266-54987 GCA_013389945.1 Fregata magnificens | reverse complement strand
AGAGAGTCTTCTGACTAGCATGGAAAATCCTATCCTTCTTAATCCTTAGTACGAAAGTATGTATTCCAGTGTGTCCTCTCTGTGTTACATACAGGAAGGTATACATGCATCATTTGAGAATTTATCTCATTCAGGGAGTAAGAACAGGGAAGAAAATCATCACATATTGTAATGCCTCTTGCTGGTTTGTGTTAGGGAAATGCTGAGAGACAAATGGAACGCAATATTTATAAATAAGTCTTCAATACTTATTACTTTTATGGTAGATATTCTAAGACATTCCAGGCAGAATTGGACTATGTGGTGCCAGGTATTAGATAGATTTATGACAAAGAACCTTCCCTGTTGAAATTTACAATCTAATTATAAGATAAAATAAATGGGTGCACTGTCCTGGAACAAGTAAATTGTGGCTATATGGCTATGGATCTTGCTTTATTCTGCCACATGTCATAATAGGCTGTACATTTTTTCCCAACTACATGTCTTAAAAGAAATAAAGTTGTAATTACCCTGGAATCAAAGTTACTATTTAAGAGAAAGGACTGACTATTAATATACTGTTTCTTGTTTTGTTTTGTTCTGCTTTACCGTTAAATTTAATAATAAAAAAGAAAGAATTGAGGAAGGCAAGGGACAATATAGGGAAAGGAAGAGAAATTCTTTGAATTCTGAATTCTTTGAATGAATATTCAAATGAGTCAAAATGAAAGACAATGATAAGAAATAGAAACGCTTCACTATTTTCTACCGGGAGACAAAAGGACACATAAAAGTTCAATTTGGATCAGAACTAGATCTAATCTTTCTTTCCTTTATAGAATGACAAAACTTCAACAATCCTTTTCATATACCATTTCAGCATGCATTGTTCGGCATTGACTGTCTTAAAAATTATAAACCTTAATCCAAATAATCCCTTATTCTTAATAAAAGACACAAAGACTTTGTAAAAGACAATTATGGACTAGCCAAAATATAATCATCTTAGCTGTTCTTGCTTACAAACTGCAGAATCAAGTGAATACATCAGATGAACTTAAGTAATATAAAGATTTTGTGATGCAGGGTATCATTCCTATCTTCCACGGTAGAGAACTGTGAAACAAAAAGAGCAGCAGTCATATTCTTATATCTCATTTTAAATGAATTGTTGTACAGCTTTACAAGTAAGTTATTGACCTTGGGAATAAGAAGGGCAGTGAAAGTGTGAGTGTAACACCAGAAAAAAAGGGGTAGACTATTAGGAAGTGTGTATAAAACTTTTAGACATTGTTATTGAAGCATTTCTGTAACAACTTCCTTACTTTCTTTTTCTCTAATAATTGATCTGGAATAATAATAATTCTTTTTTGTTTAGATTTCAGTTAGACTAATGCTAAATCCTTTGCTTTGTGTATAAAGTGTGTTTTGCTGGCCCAGGTAAGCTGCAGAAATTGTAGCAAAAATACCTCAAAACAACCTGATGGAAGAATATGGGATACCTAAGCTGTAATTTAAATGCATCATAACTTCAAAGTAAAGAAGAAAATTTAATACGTTTTTTGCAGTTATGCTACTATTAGAATGTTACTTTCCTAAAACAATGACAGGAAAACCAGGCAGCCCACTTTTGCTAATGCTATCACAAAAACTAAGGGACTACGACTTTCAGAAGATGTAAGCCACATTCCAGTTTACTAAAGTATGACTGAATTTATAATTGCAGTTTATATAAGTTTTGTAAAACAATTTCTGCTTTTGTAGCCTTACTGAAAGAATNTATATATAAATTATATATATAAAAGAATAAGGCAGATTTTAATATTATATGAAATTAGCATAGTAATATTTGGTCTTACGTTCTAAATTCTCACAAATCCATGAAAGGAAAGGAATAACTCTATTACACTGTAAAGTCACTAGCCCCTCTTTCATCCTTTCCTTCAACCTAGCTGATACATATGATTTGCTCCTTCTATGATATTTTAGTTGTCATTTAAAAGTTTTTATCTAAATATTTACTTTATATTCAATTTCATTAAGTATCAAAGAGTGACTGCAGTTGAAAACAGGGTACAGATAGTCTTTTTCCCTGTATTTGCAATATATTATTAGGTATTTTTACTGATAAAATAACAAATACAGAACTGTTAGTTTCAATGAGATCTTTACTTAGATTTCAGGATTTAATACAGTGTTGATCCAGTGATGACTCTTCAATGAAGGACACTGAGAGTGCTGATGCCGTCATTTTCTGAAGTGATACCTTTCTCTACAAAAAGTCTAATAGAAATTCAGTAATTTTTCTATCAAGACACAGATTTTGACTAAAAAGTGAACTACCTCATGCAGACTGTTCTATACCAACACTATTTCTACATTATAAATTTTTCAGAATCTTTCCAATGTATTTTTCATTTTTTAAATTTATTTTATAGTGACTCTTCTAATTAAAAAATATTCACAAGACTTCTCTTTTTGTGGCACAAGTAAATTTTCTTTCTAGTTATTTTAAGACATACCAATTAGACACAGTTCAACCTGCTTTGTACAACATTATGGGTGACATTCAGAGAATGTCAGCTGGGACAGTTAAATTTGCACATAGAAGATGAAGAAATACGGGAAGGAAGGGTACTAATGAGTTTTAGAGGAAAGACCAATATGCAACCAAAATACAGGATAGGTTCTACTGTAAAAGAAGAATACGAAGGGTTTTTTTTTAAACCGCAAAAAATCACAAATATTTGGGGTGCTAGATAAATTACTGAATAAGCATTTTAACAGAGTTATTTTATTTGCACCAGAACTGGATTGTCAGCAAATGAAAGTGTAAAATTACCTACCACATTCCTTGAACAACCCAATAGCATACATTTTCATAAACCAGACCATTAGAGGGAATGTAGTTTTAGATATGTGAAGTAATCTTATATTACCAGTGCTCTTTAAATGTTTATAAAAGTACTTTGAAATTGGAAAAGATTAGCAGACCGAGAAGATACAATTTAAAATTACTTATCTTTAGATTATTAGGAGTAAGACTATTTGCAGACAGTTAGGTACTCTGAACTTCAAAGAAAAATCTGTCACACAGAGATGTGAAATTTGCAGTCCTCACTGCGATTAAACTTTTAAAATCCACCCTATGCTTAATCAAAAAATTTCTTGTTAATATATACATAACAATAATTGAATCTTCCAATGCAGAGATAATGACAACAACAACAGAAACAAAGGTAATCCATCTTCCAAATCACATAATTACAAAGAATGTCAACGCTTGAGATTTAAATTTATCAGCAACCACACTGTCTCTCATTCATGTATAAATAAATGCAGAGAACATATAACTGGGAAAAGTATTAAAGTAGGTATGAAAAAATTGCTTGCAGATAGTTTACAACAGAAAGCACATACCAGTATAGTTTTTCTAAACTTAAAAACACTCAGGTTGTATTATTCAATCATTCTCCTCAGTTAATGGAAAAAGAGACATGCAACATTCTGTCCCATAAATTTCAAATTTTTTCATATACTAGGTAATCCCATGTTCTATAAGCTCCGGAATTCATAATCCTAGCTTTTAGTATTCAGACCTATTCAGAGATGTAGTTCTATAAATCAGAGCATGTTGATCCATCACCACATGGCTCCCTCCAGACATGCATTGCCTGCCTTGTTGGCAGCACTGCACCATTGCCTCTCTGGCGTTCCATTGAGAGCTTTCATAAGCTGCAGGGAAAATTCTCTCCTTAATCTAAAACTGATTACAAAATAAAGATGATATAAAACCAGCCAAATTATTTTTGACAAAAATCACAGAGATTAAATGGTCCTTAGACCTACAGCAGAAGTGCAGTGCTGCTTGCATCACAGGAAATTCTGAGCCAGCTTTCTCTCTCATATCATCCTTCGTCTTACCTTTCTGACTCCCTCTACTTTTCACTAGGCTAATGAGGACTGTGTACTTTTTTAAGGCAGGATTTTTTTTCTATGATGTGTTTGTGATGTACTCATTAAAGTAAGATCTCTCAAAATACTAAAACCTTTTGAAAAGCTTTGAATTTGAAATCTTTATACTTTGTCTCCCTCCCCAAATAGTAGGAAAGAAAGCTGGACAAGAGATCGTCACAAACAATTTCTTTCCCTGCCATACGGAGTGAGTCTACATTAGTGTTTTAGTTCATACCAGGAGTGTGCTTTTAAAGTGGTTATGCCCACTTACTGCCTTTTGGTTTAAATGCCAGACATGGACATAAAAACTGGAATTTGGGGTTTTTTTGATGATGCAGAATCAGATTATATATTCTAAGAGCACAGCTAGTGAGTGACCTCCAACCTCTCATTCAGTCCAGTGGAGCAAATAAGATACAGTATGAAGTAAAACCACCTAACATGTTTGCAGTGATGATCTCACCTTCTTTTTCTTCTGAAAAGCCATTCCTTTGGGCTGAAGTGTACCTTGCAAGTACTTTCAGGAAAAGGAATCCTCTTAGACTGAATTGTAGTTCAAAAACTCTCTTAGTTGAAGAGACATTGCTGACTCATTTCTAGCAAAAGCAATATCTCCCTTCATTTAAAAATACCTTTTCAAGTTATGTTTTATATGATATATTGGAATATAAAGCAAGGTATTATTTTACACCTTACTATTTTAAGAAGAGCAGAGAAGAAAGTTCTCAGTTCACCTATTGGATAGTTTCAAGATGTGGCATAACGTATCAAATTATGTCAAACACTGCAGATATAACTTTCAATTTTACCTTCTCTAAAATCCAAAACACTTACTCAAAAACTTTAAACCAAAGATGAGTACATGAGCAAAAAACCAATCAGGGCTTAATTTCTTCAGTAGTCTGTACTTTGCACTGGCAGATAGTCAACAGAAGGAAAAGAAGTTAATTAATAAGAATTATTCCCAGAGCTCTGCCTATATAATTAATAATGTAGGTATACACAGACACAAATAGTGAAGAGGAATACTGATTCGTCTTATATGAAAAATGAGGGGTAGAACACTTCAGTAACAGAAGTCTTGACAGACAGTATCCTACCCCATGAAAGAATCTGTTAACATTTTTGCACCCAGGGGAAAACATATAATGCTATATATAGATTTTGGAAAAATTATTCTGACACAGTTCAAAGAATGACACTTATTCTAAGATGATGGTTTTGAACATTAGGATGTAACTCTGTATCAGGCAACCTATTGGATAATCATTTATTCTGGGATAGTTATTGATCTATGTCTGGTGCTTGTCCACACACAGAATTCTACTGTCCCTTGTCATTTAAGGATTGTATTAGATAAAGATGGATGAGACATTTCAGTTGGAATCCAGAGGTTTTTTTCTCTTTGAGTCACTTCTTATTCCCTGTAAGAAATCTGAAACACTGGGTCACCAAGATATTTCTTATGAGGTACCTTTTGGCATCATTGAGATACATCACTCTGCTTCCAAATGTTTAATTTCTGAAGACTGGTATCTGGCCATCAGCTGCACTGAGTCTTTCCACTGGATCACAAAGTTGTTACTAGTTTAAAAAATAATCCCCAAACCTCTTTGGCAAATTTGGTTTTTTTCACTTGTGTGACAGCTACTCCAGAAGTATTCCTTCCCTACCTTGAATAGCACAAAGTGTTTTAAATGAACAGTCTTAGGTAAATGGGTTTGCTAGTGTCCAGTGAACTAAAGCATGAACAGCCCTGATTCCAAATCAACCTTTCAAACAGCAGTAGGAAAACATTAGCAGATGCATGTATATGAACACATTGCAGCCAAGACAGAGCAGCTCATGTAGTGCTAATACTCCTAAAAAGATAAAGCACTGGAGTGACCCTTCTTTACAAAACTGAGATACAGCCTCAATCATCTGAGCATCTACTCAATCCAAAATACATAATTAGTCCTTTCTTGTAAAATGCAAGCAATGCTTGAAAATGTAGGGGGGGTTTTGTTGTTGAACATCATAATTAGCAATATATTAAGTAGGTCTAATATTTCAAATTCTTTTGAAATTGCAGGAACATCAATCTAAAATGTGTGATACTTGCAGGCAACTGCCCATGAAGGTTGAATTAGTGAATGGGAATAGAAAATGTCCCCAGAAATGGACAAACTGTGATGCCAACAGCATCCTGGGTTGTATCAGGAATAGTGTGACCAGCAGGAGTAAGGAAGTGATCGTGCCCCTGTACTCGGCACTGGTGAGGCCGCACCTCGAGTACTGTGTTCAGTTTTGGGCCCCTCAGTACAAGAAAGACGTTGAGGTGCTGGAGCGTGTCCAGAGAAGGGCAACGAGGCTGGTGAAGGGACTAGAAAACAAGTCTTATGAGGAGCGGCTGAGAGAACTGGGGTTGTTTAGTCTGGAGAAGAGGAGGCTGAGGGGAGACCTTATCACTCTCTACAACTACCTGAAGGGAGGTTGTAGGGAAGCGGGTGCTGGACTCTTCTCCCACGAAACTAGCGATAGGACGAGAGGAAATGGCTTCAAGTTGCGTCAGGGGAGGTTTAGATTGGACATTAGGAAGAATTTCTTTACTGAAAGAGTGGTTAGGCATTGGAACAGGCTGCCCAGAGAGGTGGTGGAGTCGTCTACCCTGGAGGCGTTCAAAAAAGGTGTAGACGTGGCACTCCAGGGTCTAGTTTAGGAGTCATGGTGGTGTTAGTTGATGGTTGGACTTGATGATCTTAGAGGTCTTTTCCAACCCAATGATTCTATGATTCTATGATTCTATGATTCTATATTTGCTGACATCATACAAAAGATTTGTAGCTTGAAATATGGGGGTAAAAGAAAAGCCAGTTATACAGGAAATTAATATATAATAAGTGACATGAGAACAATCTCTTCAGGAGAGTCAGGTTGTTAAGGTAACAGGAGACCTTGTGGTGTAATGGATGGATGAGAGGATATCGCTGTAGGTATAATAGGAGAAAGACGTGGAACTGCTGAGGCTCCAAGCTGCTCAGCTTTGGAGACTATTTGTTGTCCAAAAGGAGCAATGGCTGTTCAGAAGAGAGAAAACTAGTGTAAGATATCAGGGAAGGAGAAATATAATGGTTCCTTGTCAACAGGAAACTGCAACCAGGTAAAATCAGAGATGCATATGAGGAATCTGTATGTCAGCAATCTTGAAAAAAATCATAACTTTTATGTTATCCATCAGGAGCCAGGAAAGAAAATACCTTGACTACAAGTAATAATAATAAAAAACCAAGCCACAATAAAGAGAAAGTTACAGGTATAAGTTGTGTGAACTGGCTCCCCGGTTCAAGAGGGACAGGGAATTGCTGGAGCAAGTCCAGTGGAGAGCCGCAAAGATGATCAGGGGACTGGAGCACCTCTTTTATGAGGAAAGGCTGAGAGACCTGTGTCTGTTCAGCCCAGAGAAGAAAAAACTGAGGGGGGATCTTGTTACTGCTTATAAATATCTGAAGGGTGGATGTCAAGTGGACGGGGCCAGACTCTTCTCAGCGGTGTCCAATGATAGGACAAGCGGCAATGGGCACAAATTAGAACACAGGAAGTTCCACCTGAACATAAGGAAAAACTTCTTTACTGTGAGGGTGACAGAGCATTGGAACAGGCTGCCGAGAGAGGTTGCGGAATCTTCTTCTCTGGAAATATTCAAAACCCACCTGGACGCAGTCCTGTGTACCCTGCTCTAGGTGAACCTGCTCAAGCAGGGGGATTGGACAAGATGATCTCCAGAGGTCCCTTCCAACCCTAACCATTCTGTGATTCTGTGATTCTGTGTTACTACCATAGCTATTGAAAAGCAGGAACCACCTTGAGCTAGCTTTGCCACACAGGTGAAGTTCACTGTAGGAGTCTCCAAGTGCCTTGTAGCTCATCATTTATTTTACATAAAATAAGTACTGCTCTTTCGAATATCTATTTCCTCCTTCTAAGCACAGCAGCAGCATCCTCACGACAGGTTTGAAACAACTCTCCAGTCTCTAATGATGGGATAAGGACCATAATAAGGAAATAAGGCAATTAGGGCTTGTACAGGCTCAGAAGAACAGACAGTTCTAGAAGGACTATTGCATAGGAGGACCAATGGATAAGTTGTTTATGATGACAGCTATGCCAGGGTCTGAGAGAGTTCTTGCTGAAAGGATTTAGAAATAAGATATTGTAGGGAAAATATCAAACAAAAACCAGCTGAGATCAGGAAGAACCTATGCCTTAAATTAAGTGAGTCTTGTTTAACTTGAGGCAAGGAAAATATTTCTGAGAAAACCAGTTTCTCAAATGTACTACAGGGAGAATGAGGTCCTAGTTTGTAAATATTATGGAAAGTTGTAAGTGTGCTAGCATTGCCTTTGTGGTCATGTACAATATACGAAAACAACATGGCTACAAAGTGGTCCAAACACAAGCTAGTTAAACCCAAAGGGGAAGAGGAATCAGACCTTGGTGGTGCAAATACATGTACCAAAGACAATCATGGCATATAAGGCCATATAAGCATCATGCAATAAAGTTTGATATAATAATTTATACATAATACAGACATGATATAATAAGACTTATAAACATCGCAAAACATATGAACTGTGGAGATGCTCTATCTCAAAAACTGAATAAAATTCTAGAAAATAAAGGGGAATTTAAGAACAAGAACAGTTGAATGTACTTTGAGTCAGGTAAAGAGTAGTAATCATCACCAAGCTTCAGGAAGAGTGGCTGTGAATAAAACTAGCTTGGTCAAGATTGCATCCTCCCAGGATTGGAGTTAAACTCATACTGTTTGTTCTAGGCACTATGGTATTCGTTTCCTGTAGAATAATAAATAATGAAATGTACAGTAGCAATAGAAATATGAAAAGGTGTAATAGCTTAAGGGAAAAAAATAATTCATATGATGGACTGATGGGAATGGTGGAAACACGAACGAGTCAAGCAGTTCTCTAGTGAAAGTTAAAAACTTCAAATGTTGTGGTGAGATACATAAAAGAGACACACAGCAGTGAGAAGTACAAGGGACTAACTGGCAAAAAATGGACAGAAGTGGATTGAAGGCCTGAATGCTGAGAGGATGATGGCAATTATCACACAAAACATTCACCAGGAAACTACTGAGTTCTGCCTCACTCTCTCTAACACCTAATTGCTTTCTCTGATACATCAAGCAGCTTTACAGTAGCTACTTCTGAGATAAAGCTTTGCTATGCAGATCTCACAACAGAATGACATTTTTTATTTCACTCCACCCAAGACTGATTCTTGTTTTCTCCAGACATTGAGATATATTGGAGATTAGGTTGTGTGCAATGCAAAAGCCTGGCCTTAAAATGTAGTCTAAATTTTAAACAAATGAAAAGTATTCTTACCGATTATATAAAAACAGGTTTTACAAAGTGTGAGCTATATGTTGCAAAGTCTTCTCTGTATGGAAGAGTATATATGAAAATTTGATGGTCAAAGTCTGAACAGACAAAAAAAGACTGTAAATGTGGCTGAGCTATCTCTTCTATGAGGTTTGCAGGGTGAGAGTCTGTTTGCCAGATCAGAGCATAGGAATAAGAATTTCTTGAATGCCACAAACATGTCTTACAAATTTTACTAATTCTTCAGAGGACATCCATTGATCTGTGTTAGATGTTGCTTTAGCCTTCCACAGTAACAGTATTATAGGCTGCTGTGCTATCATGCTATTTTATTTTTAGAAACTTAATCCAACAGGAATCAAGGAAGCTTCACCAGGATAAAATTACAGTGAGATCTCATATTTTATTTGTCAAAATATCTCAAAATACATGTTTTATTTTAGTACTGAGAAGTACAAGAATATTATAATATGCTTTCTGTATTGTTGTTTTTGAATGAGATACTACAGGAGATTTTTTTCCAACGTGAATAGTCAGAAAAATGATAAAGATGAGATACTAGAACATGGTTACAGACAGGCACTTTGAGGAGAGAAAGGGAAACAGAAAGAGATGAAGTGGGATCAGGAATCAGTGTGTCACTGGCAGAAAGCCAGTTATTGGTGTAACACAAGTTCAATGAAAAGAAAGCATTTGAAAAACAGAAGCAGCAGCACAATTTTACCAATAGAAATTGTGAAGTACTGGAAGATATCAGTGACAGAAAGGTCAAAATTAGAAAAAAAGTCAGCAACTGTCTCAGAGAAGTGGATCTCCAGGAAAGATGAGTGATCAACAATGTTAAGAGGCAGAAATAAACAATAGTAAGCATGAAACAGAGCTGACATAAAAAGTAGATATTTATTTTGCTTAGGGCATTTTAGTTAGCCTAAAGACATTTAACATTCTAATGTAATGTGATGCATGACAGCAACAATAAAATAAAATGTCATTGACCCATATCAGTTGACATAATCCAGTACAGCTCTTCTGTAAGCAATGTAACCACTATGATTCATACTACATGAGTGTCGGATGCATAAAATGAAAGCAGGAAAGTTCAGATGACTTGTTACAGTATTCAAAAAGTATGAATTTCTACCTTGCTTTCCTTACTTTCCCCACCCTCCCTCACAGAGAAATGATGTTCTAAGATTTGATTTAGTTGTTTGGTAACAGATAACTCTCTTCAGGCCATCCAAATATAGTGAAATAAACAGAAAAAATTTATACTAGAATATGTATGAATCATGTACCAATCTAGATAGTAGATATTTTTCTGTGGTATTTAGAAATGAACCTTTCCTATGAATCCTTTTCAGAGGATAAAGTTTATTCAAATACATTTATAGAAGGAGCATGTAGCTGTACTTTGTTCAAAAGATGGTCTCATCAAACAGTAATGTGCACTCTGCTGCCCACTGCAAGCCAGATGATGGAAAAGAACAAAAACTTTAATGGACTAACTGAGGAGGCTTTTGTAACACAGAGATGCATTCTTAAGAACATGTTATGCTTATGTCTTCCTAGCAGGCCATGAATAGATCAGATATATTTCTAAAATTTTGTAGAGTGTTTTTTCAGCTGTTTACATCTTGAAGTTTAGACCTTGTTCAAAGATACCTGGTCACATATGCATCTGTCAGTATTCTGCTCATGGATTTCTGATTTTTTTTAATTCTATTTTTAATTCTATTTTATCATATTCTAGGGCTATTGTCTTGTGAATGTTTCTTAAAACAAAAATACACTCACATCAGGAGAAACAAACTGGGGAAAAAAACCCAGACAAACAAAAGATTTTTGCCTCTTTTGAACCATGACACAAGAAAAGTAGTAGGTAATCCTATCACACACACACACACACAAAAAAAAAGGTCCAAATTATGACTGCAAATCAAACTCATGTTCTTGGCCACCTAGTGAAGGGCTTTGGGATCCCTTAAAAGTTAATGAAAATTTCCAATATTTAAAGCTTTTTTTTTTTTTTTAATTTCTATTGTAAAAAAATTAAATAAATACAGAATTCACAGTTACAGAATCTCCTTCCTTTAAGCTGACTTCTCTTGTTCTGGAGAAAAAAAAAAAGAAAAAAAAATACTTCATTAATAAAAGAGCAGCCTTTGCAACATCATTTTATTAACCTTCCAATAATAGCGCCACAAGCTGAAGTTACAGGGATTTTCTTATTTGCAAACTTTTCATATTTAAGTACAAAATAAATCAGCAGTAAAAAAGTGTCATCAGAACAGCAAATTCTTTCTTTTCAAATATCCTTGACTACAAGACATTAGTGTAAGGGAGATTAATTTAGTGCATTTAAATTATTCACATTAGTTTCACTGAATAGACTGGATCCAATCTAAGGAAAAGAAAACTTTCAATAGGATAGTGAAATAAAGAAGAATAATACGTGTTGGAAGTACAGTGTTGAAATTGAAGACTTCTAATAATTATACCTGGTAGTCATGATGGATTTTCTGAGGTGCTAAGTAACTTCCATTTGAGTCAACCAAAGCAAGATATTGACGCTCAGAGCTTTGAAATACCATGGCTAAGACCTCCGGTGAAGCCCAAAAGTATGTTCAGTCTTGAAAAAAATGGCTAACTACAGCTATGCATTGCTTTCTGTTTCATTTTATGTCTGTTAATAGTAAAACTTTTCTCATTTGTTAAAAATGCTGAAATAAAAATATAACTATGTCTGTGATGTACACCAAACACCACTGGGGTTAGACTGAGAAGTACTTCTACATCTACATTTACATATACACCTACATACAAATAGAATAGCCACCTACTTTATATTATTTATCTGAACCTTCCACAACAGCTTTCAGATAGGAGCACAGAGCAGGATTCCATCGAGGAAAGATATGTGCTTTTGTATATATCTCACTGCAAGTTTTGCTTTCTTGATTTTATTATAGAAACAAAATAAGGTAACTGCAAGATTGCAAAGACCTTCATAATTTATACTGGGAAATGTCAGATGCAAAGGTAATTTGGTATTTCTTCAAGGCTCTCTTACCTGTTTCAAGAAACTATCTTGCCTTACTAGCTTCAAGTAGTCATTTAGCTATCTAACACTAGCTCTGAATAATTGCATTTCAAATATTTTCAAGTATCATAGGTAGTAAAGTGACAAAAAGATTTTCACAGCTCCTTCACTGATCTGTTGTATCACTACAATTATTTATATTTGAAGAGTATATGCACTTTAATGAAAAAAAGTATGTATACTTTAATGCTGTCTTCTGATCTCAAGAGTTATTGGTAAAAATGCCTGAAATACAGAGAAAAAATCACAAGACAAAATACTGGAAATGATGTCATTAACCATAACCATCCATTAAGACTAGTCACGTGTTACCACTGTTTAGGTCTCTTCATGTATACTTCCTTGTAAATGCTTTAAAATTGCTTAGTTTTGTAATAAATCATTTATTTCATTAACATAACAATGTCTACTAAAAATACATTCTATTCTACGAAAAACCTATAATATAAAAAACTGTGTGGTAACTCATTACACACAAACTCAGATGATAGGCACAAACAAGCATTTAAAATATATTCTTATTTCAATATATCTATTTCTTTTCCTTTAGAAGAACCAAATTTAAAAGATGCCTTATTACACAATCATGATACTTTGCAGGAGGATTGGTAAAAAGAATGGAATATTTTTTTATCATTTCTACGCTTGTTAAGAGGCAACATGCACATATGGTCAAGCACATTTTGAAAAAAACCCCATCTCTTGATGAGCTGCATTGCCGGAGAGCAGAGGTTGTTGGCCTGTTTTCAGACATCCTACTTAGGCAGGCAGATTGACTCGTAATGTGAAGTGCTGTTGCACTGTGTAGAACTGCCCAGAAAAGAGCAATGCTTAACCCTTTTCTTTACATTCTAACAGACACAAAAAATCTCTCTAAATAACCAGTTCTGTAACACTATTTATCAAGCATATGCTAACAGTAAAAATAAATCTACACTACTGTATGAGAAAAGTTATATCATGTTACATAGATATTTTAGCCTGCCAGTGTAGATGACATGTTTCTTTTTTCTGAACTGACGTGGTCTGAAATATCCCTCTCCTAGACCACTGAAGTCCAACATAATAAGGAAATAAAAGGAATAAACAAATAAAATAAAATAAAATAGTCCAGAAACCATGACAAGGTAAATTATTGTTGATATAAACAAATCTTATTTATTCCCACTGCAAAATAAGGAAGAAGCCAACCTGATGCAAATTTCAAGTAATTTCATGTAAATGACTATGTAAATTAGTTGTAGCCCTCTGGTTCCTGAAAAGTTGCCAGTGTGGCCTTTTGTGTTGTAAAGGTTGTAATCCATTGCACTAGACAAGAGGAGCAGACCACAGTATAAGTGAAAGCCAGAAAGAGCTATTTAAGGAATTAAAACCAAATAAATTAGAGAGACAGCAGCACCACAAATGTCCTCTAGATACACGTAGTTTTCATTCATTTCCTCATTATGCTCCTTAGTTGTTTTTAAAACACCCAAGTGATATTAGTGTTAGGTATTAACACTCCATTCCATAACTACTTTCAGGTCTTTGTACGTACCGAGAGAAGTCTCCTATGCAGTAATCAGTCTGATTACTTTTTTCTTTCATTAGATTAATGTATTTTGGCAAGACTACCAGCATACAACATTTGTCTCTTTCTCCAGCAAATGTTGTTGTATTTTTTTTACCCCAGACTAGAAAGCTGTTCCTGAACTATTGTCAGCTATGTCAATTGCATTCCCGTCCTTTACATTTTTTTAAAGGCCTACATCAGAAAATTATCTAAAAGAAAAACACTTATATGTATTTCTGCTTCCTTCTTCATTTTATGCCTCAACCTACCTTCTCCCTTATATATGTGCATGTACGCACACACGTTCTCTCACACGCCCATTTTTCAGCCTCTGTTCAGTCGGGCATCAGGAAGCAGATGAGAGTGAACTAGAGCAGAAGAGAGGAGAAGGGTAGAAATGTGAAGCTGGAATGAGTGACAGGAAAGGAGATGACCACTGGAACTTTCACACAAATTGTGGTATTTTTTCCAGAATTTCATGATACAAAAACCAAGGAGTAACTATGTATAAGATAGTCCGTACCTGAGGACAGTGGATATGGGAAACAGATGTGGCAGAAAATCCAAACCATGAGAAAAGAGCATGGCTAAAAACAACCTGGGTGAGCCTAGCTGGAGCTCCGATAATGAAGGAAAGCCAAAGGCTATGTGGAAAATACCAAGTAATATTGATACTGTTGATCCACAACAGGAGTTGACTAACAATAGCTGATGTGGAGGACCCCTCATCTCAGTATGTCTACTTTGGACTACAGTTAGCCTGGGCTCCTAGCCTGAACATCCCCACTACACACATGGTTCGAAACAGCAGGAAGGACAACTACTCCACTGATGTTTGTTTCCTGGACTGTGGGTCCCTTAACGAGCTACATCATGCTATTCTTTCATTTAACACTTCTACTGATACTTGTACTCATGTAAGGTTTTACACATGGAAGCAAACCTTATTTCTGTTTCCATACCTATTTCCAGCTTGTTTCTGTTTCTGCTCATTTATATGAGCATATATATGTTACTGATCCTGCTACCTGAACCTCCTCCTACCTCTGAGACCCATCATTGTCAAAACAAACTTTCATTGTGTGTGCGTGAATTTCTATGTGAGGGGAAGGGGCGCAAAATGGTGACTTTGCTGTTGTGATTATGGCAGCTACTACACGTGCGCGCTTGGATGATTTGTTTTGATCTTCCTGAATGTACTTTTGACTGAAGACAAAGATACAGATAGTGATTTTTTGAGAGACTTTGCCTCGTTAACAGATTTGGCCCTTGGATGACCAGAGGCTCTGATCCCTGGAGACAACTTTACCAGTTGGCTGGTGAGATTTCATCCTCCTTGGCAGAGAGACAGCCTGCGCCAGCTGCAGAACCTTCAAGTGCAGAAGGGCATAGCTGAAGCCTTCAGCTATAGGTGTTTTTATACAATTTTGCACACAGTTACTTTAAATAGAGGACCATTCAGGAGCTTTTAAATGTAGAGAAGACAGTGCCTAAGTGGAGCTCATAATCCCTCAGTAGCTATCAATTAATGGCTGATCAGTTGGAAAGGATGCCTTTCAAGTTTTTGCCCTGTTAATGCACATGAGAAATATTGATGAGACCATCTGGATATGGGAAACATAAGAATCTCCCTTCTCTGTGCTTTCCTGGTGTGTGGGTGGTGTTGACAAGCTCCAAATTTCACTGTTGTGCCTACTCCAGGACTTTCGTGATTGCATAAACTACAGTTTGGGAGGCTTCCCAGGAAGGATGCATAACAGCTGAGTTCTGTTACTCTGCCCCAGACTCAAACAGGATGCTGACACCTTTCTCAGCAAGAGAGGGTGTGGTGGTTTGACCCTGGCTGGACACTGGGTGCCACCAAGCCGCTCTATCACTCCCCTCCTTAGCAGGGCAGGGGGAGAAAATGAGGTGGAAAGAAGCCTCCTGGGTCAGGACAAAAGCAGTTTAATAAAACAAAGACCACGTGCGGAAACAAAAGGGAAAGGACAACACAGATCCCACTCCCCACCTCTCACCACCGCGACGCCCAGCCACCTCCCGGGAAGCAGGGCCCCAGCACATGCCACGGCTGCTCCCGAGGACAAACGTCCCAAACCACGAATGCCCCCCACTTCCTCCTTCCTCCCAGCTTTTATCCCTGAGCAGATGTCACACGGTACGGAATAGCCCCGGTCAGCCCAGGCCGGCTGTCCTGGCCGCCCCCTCCCAAGATTTCGCCCACCTCCAGCCCACAGCGGGGTGGGGGGAAATGTTGGGGGGAGGGAGAGAGAGAGAGAGCGAGCGAGCCAGCCCCGGGGCTGGGCAGGCACCGCCCGGCCACAGCCAAACACTGGTGCCGCCTCCAGCCACCGACACAAAGCACAGCAGGCTGGCGTGGGGAAAACCAGCTCCCCCTCAGCCAGACCCAGTACAGAGGGACATTCACAGGACTCAGATATCAACTTGTGTTATTGCAGACACAATACTCCAGCACCACTGGCTATAGTCAGATAAGGATAGCCCATGTCATCACATTATTTGCTTGCCACATGGCTATAAAACATGGTTTTCGTTGCCTGAGTTCCAAAATGGCTTCACATAACAGATCAGACATCAATGCCCTCAACATCTTCTTAATGATGGGTGCCAGACATGTCCTGCATAGCCTCTGTGAAGATGTGATAAGACTTTCTATCCAGACCAGAACAGCAAGGACCCAGTTTTCTCAGGAGCTATGTGCTCAGATGTCCAAATAATCTGCAAGGAGTCAGGACACCTAGAAGAGTACGCATCTCTGTTTTCATTGTAAGGAATACTCTGAGTGTTGAGGAGATTAAATAGGACAAGAGGAATGTAGCTGCACATCCATGCCTTTAGTTTTTGTCCCTCTTTTGGCAAACATTGATGAGCTATGCCATTTCCTTGGAGTCACGAGTGGCACAACACTGGATCTTCTGAGACACCAAAACAGGAGACCAGGGACAACTGGTCCCCTGAAAAAGGGGCAACTGAAGGTAGTGCATGTAAAGAAAAAAAAGAATATTGAGACAAGAGGAAAGCTGGATAGATGTATGAAAGGTGTGAGTCATGTTTTATATAGCACAAGAGGTACTCTATAGTGTGGGCTGACAGCCTGATGTTCTCAAAACTTTCTGTTAGCACATGTGTGCTAGTACATTCTGGAAGATTGTGCTCACTCATTGATCCATTTGTTCCCATTAGAGACACTCCTGATCAGATCTTACTGTCTGGTTTCATTCAAAAGGAATCTGTTCACCTGCACAAAGCCCGCCCTTCACGAACAGCAACCCAGTAAGTGGAGATGAAAATGAATCCACTACAAAAGCACACTCTGGGTCTGTATTAACATCAAGTACAATAACTGCCAGAAAATTTTATCAGAAAAATATTTACATAAAAGTAAATGATATATAGCAGGCCCTCCAAAATATAGAAAAAGTCAAATGGCACATTTGTTACACATGAAATTTGTTGAAGTAGCTAATCTTTTAAAGTCTGAATGGAGAAATAAGTTACCAGACAGCAAAACTTATGAAACGTTGGCAAGTTTACTCTCTGACACACAAATAATCAAGATGCCCTAAAATTAGTCTGACCTATACACTTCTGGCAACTGATGAAGGCTTATTCACTTTTTAGACCAAGGAGGCTTATGAAAAGTCTGAACTAAAGTGCTAGATGAGGAATATATACAAGCAATGCTTAAAAATTATTGCACTTCTTAGAAACACTGGTTGAGCTAGGCTCCATATAGCATACAATTACTGAATGTACTTTTCCAAAGTCTGATTTGTCACAATCACTAACTCTGGATAACTTAAAAAAATGTACCTTGGTTTGAAAGGAAGCACTTTAAAAACACTTTACATAATAGTTTTTCCTTTTAGTGATGCAAGCAGTATATATGTGGTACAAGCAGATGAACTAAAATGGATTTAAAATGTACTAAGTCTAAATAACATGCTTAAAATATAGACAAACTCCTCCTTACAATGAGTATAGTAATTACCCTGCAGGTATGAATCACAATAAAAAATAATGGGATTTTTTTTGTCTTATGATGTCAAGTGTTGTTGGTGGGATTTTTTTCTGCCGGGACCAATTGATTATTGCCAGTGTAGAAACTGAAATTCGTACATGAGTTGGAGAGATCTGGGGTTTTTTCTATATGAAAAATAAATCATTGCTTACTTCTGTATAAACAGTATTTCACCTTTTCCAGCAATTTTTCATATGCTAGTAATTCATATTTTTAAAAATATTCTTTTTCTGGAACATAATTTTTTTTCCTGTTACATGTAGGTGTTACACCATGGAATTGGACAGAGGCATTTGAAAGTCCCATTGTAATAGTGGTGGAAAAAAGTTAGGGAATGAAATTCAAAGATAGTTTTATAGAATCAAGATCAAATGTAAACAGTCTAAGGAGATTTAGATATCCAATGGCAGAAAGTGTAACAGTTTGTTCTTCACGTCATAGAATCATAGAATCATAGTATCACTTAGGTTGGAAAAGGCCCTTAAGATCATTGAGTCCAACTGTAAACCTAACATTGCCAAGTCCACCAAATGGGTAGCCCAAGTGGGTAATCAGTTCTAAGTAGAAATCCTGTATTTAGCAAAAAAATAAAAAATTATTCTTTCCACATGGCAAGGCATTTCCACTCCAGCAAGGCATATTATTGGAAAAACCTTATACAAGTTGCTTCTTAAAACAGGAAACCTGCCCTTCATGTCTTATTTTTCATATATATAATGCTGAAGTTAAAATTTATTTCATCTTTATAAACCAAGTTTTATTCTGGAAAGATGAATACCATTCTTTCTTCAAAGGATATTGAATCAGGAATATCAAGATGTCCAACTGGTTTGCAAAGCATAGTAGCCTACCATCATTTAACTGCAGTTGTGCACCCACAGGTTCACAGAGCATTCAGAAAAGCCCATGGTCACCTCCTTATTCAGCCTGCTATATTTTCTTCTAATATCCTACAACATTGCCATCACCTAATACTGAGGGGTTCAAGTCAGCCATATGTTCTGAATTAATCTTATAGGGAACAAAAGCACTCACTTAAAAGGATAGCTATCTAGCTATCACTGTAATCCCACTGACAATCAGTTTATTGCCAAAGCAGAATGCTTAAACAGCTTGATTTCAGATTTGCTTCTCTCTCTTACATAAAGACAAACCAAAACTTTGGAAACAGCTTATGAAAAAAAATCCACAAATAAATGAAACACCCATAAGGAACATGACTTTTTAATTTAAACTTTTACCTAGGGAAAAAAATTGCTTAAGTTCTGGGGAAAATATCATTATGTTTATTTTGTAATTATTTTAAGATTTATTTTATGAGGAAGATTTTGCTATATATATTCCAAACACAGATTTTGGCAAGATCGGGAAAAGGATTCGTATGCCAAGTTATGACAACATTTTGTAATAGGTCAATAGTATTTCAATAGCCTCAGATTTCTTGAGCTTGAAACTTCTGTTCTATTTGATTTTGTGAGTACTTTTTCTCTCTTAAATTTTCACTTCAGAGTCAGAATTTGGAAACTAAATGCTGTAGGGCTTCAACTGTGCAAAAACGGTACCATAAAGTTCCATGATCATTTTCTCTTAATAATGAATCTGTTCAATAATGCAATTAAGAAATAAAAAGATTCTCCTGTTACCCAACTATCAACTGGAAAATTCATCCTAACTGAGATTTAGGCTAATTTCTTTCTTTAATACCCTTCCACACTGTGGTAAAGTCTCAATTACAACAGTTTTCAAAATATACAGTCTTTAACACCAAAGGAAAGCCCATAACTTCAGTGGGTTTCTACATAGTTTGGACATTTCTTAAACCTCATGGATGTACAAAGTGCAAGATTACTGTCAGAAACTCAGTAAATTGTCCTATTTATGACTCAGCATGGGCTATATGAGATTGTAGATGGTGTAAAGGGAATTAAAAGCATAGCATAGTCATTGAAGAGAGAGGAAAGAATCCTGGTTAATACTAGGAACATTAAGTAGGAAGCTGACAGTTTTATANTTTTTTTTTTTTTTTTTTTTTTTTTTTGCATGGCCCAGCATTTTAAGAACAAGATTTTGAACTCCCTAGTCTTACTTTTAACACAATGGTATAAAATAATCATCTGAGGGATACAGAAGAAGCCAGATACATTTTCTGATTTCCGTAGTAGGTATTATTGTCCCTGTAATGGATGGCAAAAGTTTATGTTCTAGCCACTTTCTTCCTTATAAAGCACTTTCAAGCCTTAGCCTCAACACAACTAGTTCTGGAATCACTGAAGTTCAGACTGGTTTGTGTGGCAACTCCCACAAGTGTTGTTTAGAGAGGATCAAACAATAATTTCTCTCAGAAGACAACAGACATGTCACCTCTCATAGCACCTTGTGATCCTAGCAACCTTCCACAAAACTGTTCTTTAGGTTTATGAAAGATATACAAAAAGTAGAAATGTACCATTTACACAGCGTTCACCCTTGACAAAACAAATGGAAAAGGTCAAACCCATTTAATCAGATAGATATCCTAATGTTTGATCTCTGAAAGTGACCAGTGGCAGATGTGTAAGGAAAATGGCAAGTGCATAACAAAAGAGCAAAAGTGCAGCTGTATTTCCTGGCATAGTCTGTCCCCTCTCAGAGATTTGTGGCTCAGAGACAGCATACGCCACAAGCAGCACCTCTCTCTTAAGTATCCCACAATAGATTTCTTCCCCATATGCTTATCAATTTGCTTCCTCAGCCCCTCTGAATTTCAGACACTCACAGCGCAGGACTTCCTGCAGTCCATTTCCTTCCCTTCTCATATTGCTGTTCTGTCTATCCATGGAGAGTCATGCCAGTCTTAGAAAGCACCCTGACAAACTCTTCACTCTTTTGTGCCTTTGGTTATTTCCCACAATCACAATTCAAATATGTTTATAATCATCACCTTTTGAATTTTACATATTAGTTGCATTCTCTTATTTTACTTTAAATTAAGCCAATTAGTACTGTGCAGTGCTCCTTTACCCTAAATGCTTACTTATTCAAAACTTTACTTTTTTGGGGATGTCAGGAGTTAGACTCTGTTTTTTGCTAGATCACGTATACTGTGTACAGAACATTGTAATGAATGTTATATGCAGATGTTGGTTTTTAACCTAGGTACCATAATCCTTTTTCTTTCCATACCTATGTCACTGACACACATATGAACTATGCGTATTAACTCTTCATTAACAATTCCAAAGAGGTTATCTATATATCCAGTGAAATCAGAATATTTATATCTAACAAACAAGTCACTGTGTGGTCCTCTCTGCTTAACAATCTATCTCTATACCCGTTCCTCCAACTGTGTATCACTGGAACTATTAATTTTTTTATTTCTTTTTTTTCTGATCAGTAAAAATATTCACACACGAAATTACCTTCCTAGTGTGAGAAGACACCTATGCATGGTTTGGTGAGGAGGTCTCACATAATTTCTCCTTTTGCCACTTGGACGTCCTCCTGTGCCAAAACAGCCTTAGTGTAGCAATATAGTAGAGGCTGGGCAGTTTGTTATGGCCTTGAAAATCCCAGGATAAATTTTCTCTCTCACTCTGTTTTCTTCTAGTAGTTCACCCTGACCACAAGAGACCATTCTGGTTCATCTAACCTTAGTGATCTATAATGTGGGAGGTTTTTTCTGGTGCAAGTGTGTCTTTCATCTTTTCTTGGAGTCTGGTAGTATTCATCTGTGGGCACTGCTGGTCCTCTCAAAGTGGTTTGTCTCCTGATGTAACCAAGGCTGGAAATGTGCACCAGAGCATCATCAAGAGCACACCAAGGTCACGTGGCAGTTAGTTCTCTGTGCTTCCCCAGGACGTGCCTAGGCTTTAGTGTCAACTTCATTGCCATTAAAGGCGTAATATGAACATGTGAACAGTCAAACCCTGGTTCTTGTCTCTTTACACGCCCTAGTCCATAATTTAGATGTATTCACCAGGGAGTGAGTGAGCTGCTAGAATCTTGGGAACATGCACCTACCCATGGGACTAGTAATTGTACATCTAATACTCAGTAGAGTAGTTGGGACATCCCCAATTATGTTGGACTTCTATTTGCATTTTCATTCACTTCCAAGACTGAGTAGGTGCTTTTGTTGTTTGGGTTTTTTTCATTTTGTTTTGTTTTTTTCCCCATTCATCTAATCTATTTAGCTTTTCTTTTTTGTGACTTGTCTGTGAATTAGGGCTAGAGCTTGCCCATTTCTGTTTATACAATTCTGGTGAAGAAAACATGTATTTATTATTCTTTTTTGCTTAAGGAGTAAAAGGAAGGTTAAATGTATCAAACTTCAAATATCTTTGGTTTTCATTTCAAGTTTTGATGAGAACACTTTTCAGCTCCTCTCATGTTGGGCTCCCACTATGTATTTAATAAAACAATGCGTTCCTCTTTCTTATTAAAATGGTCACAATAAGGCTGAGGGGACTACATTATAAATGAGAAAAAAAGAAAAAAAAATATTTGCCACTGCCTTGCAAAATATTTTTATTTTTCCGAGGAAAACCTTGCAAAGTCTTTTCCTTGCCAGCTCAAATGGTGTTCATGCTGCTGTCCAGAACTTGTTTCTGAAGGCCTGAGAAAAACAGATGAGTTCACAAAACACTGAGGGTGCACATGAGGCAGTAGTGCTTGCTCAAGCCTGGCTGACCTCTGCCCAAGAGCTTTGCTATGATGCAGCTGCCTAAGAAAGAGGCTATTGCTGCATGCAGTAACATCCTCTGTATTTCAGAACAAATGAGAACAGCATATGAGAATAAATCAGAGCATTTTGGTATCTGAGTTTCTGAAAGAACACTGAAATTTTAAACAGCCTTTGGAATGAAAAAACATGTAGAGATTTAAACAAAATGATGCTTTTGATTCTTAGATTTGCTAAATTACCCTTCGCTCTTTCACTATGATATCTATGAGAAGTATGCTCAGAGATTTATCTTAGAAGCACAATAATATTTTATTTATGCTTATTAAATATGTCATTTCCGAAAGATATTTCTGCCTAAATTTCTAGTGAAGCAATTAGTCTATCTTGTAGTTTTTTTCCCCAACATACAAAGATGATAAGATTATTTATGTTTGCATGAAAAAAAGGTTGGACATAACATTCTGTGTGTAGTGTTGCCACCATTTGTAATGCATGATTTCAAATATTACCTACAAAATGTCAGAGACAGAAAAATGAAAGGTTACCCAAAGGTTAGAGGATACAGTATACAGTGCAGCTGTTGTCAGAGGGCTCAGTATGCACAGTCCATCTCACTTGCACTATTCTGTTTGGAATAAGGTTATTCCTGCTAAGAATGTGCTGCAATGTTATACAAAAGGAGTAGCAGCATTTTAAGGATGTATATGACTTAAATCTTTTTGGCTGTGATAATTTACTTAAAGCTGTGCTATATCCAGGCTAGTCCGTGGTATTCTAAAATCCTTGGTGATACAATACTGGTGTCAAGCAAGTGTGAGTCTCTCACAGAAATTCTAAATATGATATACTCCACAGAAGCCTGAAAGACCTAGATAAACAATATCCATTATGTTTTGCCCAGTCAGTCATGATAGAGTAATTTTACAATAGAACCTGAACTCATTCTCATTCCAGAAAATAGAAATTTCAAAATATAAAAATAGAAAGTCAAATGATTTTTTCATGTGTTCAAGGAGAAGAATCTTTAAATGAAACATCAGTTGACCTAAGGAAAATGAGTAGAAGTTCCCATTTCCAACAGGAACAAATATGCATACTCAGAAGCCTAGCGAAATACGTCTAAAGACCATTTTAGATACTTATGCCTTTAAAATCTAAAGGAGTCACGGATTTTTTATTTAAAGTAGTAGTTGCCTTCAAAATCAAAAGGAGTCATAGATTTTTTATTTAAAGTAGTAGTTTCTAAAAGTTTTAATTCTATATTTAAAAGTTTAGAAGAATCTGTTTTCTTAAATTTTGGCTGGGTATGTATTTTGACATTCTAACATATCCAAAGGGTATGTTCACTACATTTTTAGATTCTGTTTGTGTGTCTCTGATCTTGTAAAAGTCAGATATAAACAGACAACAGTGATACCATGAAAGGAATGCAAAGGAAAAACTATCGCCTACAACATGGACAATGACTAGATGTCTTTTTAAATCACCTATTTTTAATCTTTTTCCAGGAACTTAGTGAGTTTTCTACTTCAATGCTTCTTAAATACAGAAATACTATATGTGGCTCAGAATAGCCAAAAGCCCAAATGTTGATTTTATTATGTGCTCTGCATAAATAGCCTACATGTATCAAACCCATTTAAAAGCTTGTTACAAATGCACTTAATGTACAGGCTGATATAAAATACAGTGAATCTAGACACTTTATACTGAAAGGTACAGCATGAGTTGCTTATGTAGAACCACCTGTTGAGTCAAGGAATTGTTAAACTTGAATCAAGATCAGAAGCTGACATCTGTAGTGAGAAAAAAACATTTTCTTTATACCTAAAAGCATGAAACAAGACTTAATTGGGTCTTGACACAGCTCTCTCTCCCAAAAGATTTAGAAGCAAATATGTTCAGGGGAGAAAAGAAATACACTAGGTTAGCAGCAAAAAGCGTGAAATTATATCTCTATGTTCCTTTTAGATAACTCCAAAAAGAAGGTAAGCTGTGAAAACTGGCTTCCTCCTGTAGGAGAAAAGTGTATCTCATATCATCTGAGACATGGGATACATAGAAAGACAGGATCCCTGATGAGGTGTGTGTCAGAGAAGCATTTATCATAAATTAGTTGGCTTCAAGTGAATAAGAGACTTTACAGATTTAAATCAAGTGTAAATAGATGGAGTGTTTTTCCTCCTACTTTTTCATGTCTTTTATAAATATATCAGCTTATCACATATTTTGATGTCATAAGTGCTCTTACGTGCCTGTTATCTTAATTTAGTTTGAGTTAAATGTGAATTACAGCCTAATAAAAAAGTGTTCCTCTCCTGAAGGTGTGCATATCTGTAACTCAGATGCTTAGAGGTTAACAGATTTCACACAGATACATCAGTGTGGAGAGAGTGAAACACTCCGTACCTACAGAAGATGCCTAAAGTGATTTGTGGGGAAGTATCAAAGATGTCAGAGGAGGAAAATGCTCTGCCAAGGGCAGGTTATAATCAGGAGATGGTCTGTGGTGTACATCGTTACAAGGGGAAGAGAGATATTGGAAGATGTTATCTTTTAGATGTCTGTAAAGTAGCACAATAAGTGATTATGTTAATATCACTGAAACGTGCTTTGAACAAGAGGCCTAATCTTCCAGTACACATTTTTCATGCCAAAACTTTAGAGCAACCATTTTGTTATAACAAGATATAACCAAAATATAAGCACATCCAGAAGATGAAAGCACACATTTCAAACCCTTGTTTCATTCTACACAACACAGAACATGGTAGCATAAACATTGCTCTGTGGAATTGTTTTTAAAAAGGAATGGATACCATATTTCTCTAGATAAAAAGTCTGTTTGTACAACTGAATCAGTTATGAAACAACTAAGTAGAATCAGCTGTGAAACTAGACAAGAACATTCTTTAATATTTATCAAGTCAGAACCATAAAAATGAACATGCAATATTTACTGCTATTATTAATTTGGGTGTGAAGTGCAAGTCAGAAGCCTAAAAAAAAGTTATCAATATAAAAGTCCAGTGAGGCAGAAACTTTAATGTTTAAGGTGCTTTATAAGTTTTTAAATATTAATAGTTTTATTAAATGAGACAGGGTGTCCTACATCAGTAAAAAAGAAATCTGAATAGTAGGAAGTGTCTTAGTGCTTTCCTGATATCAGACTTCTAGCTATCATAGACACATCTTAGAAAAAATGAGAGAAATCCTGTGGTCAAACTTATAAGAATTTAAATGACAGCTATACCTAAAAATTGACCCAGGAAGCTGGGTGATTTAGTCAGACAGCCAAAAAGCCAATAAGCAGCTCATGACTTAGGCCTGTCCTGTGTGCAGGACAGAGTTCAGAATGTTACAGGATCTCAAATCCAGCAGCTTTCCAGCAACATATATCAATAAAAGCTACTGCAGTAGCATTGTTGTAGCACTCTCTCTCTCTCTCTCTCTCCCCCCCCCGCCCCCGCAGTAGTGTGTAACCTCAAAAATGGAACAATGTGAATAATTAGAAAGATTAATAAAATTACTTTTAAGGTGTAAAATATTTTCAGTCTAGACTTATATAAAGATATTAGGGTCATTAAATTGGTATCTTGGAGAAAACATATTCCATCTAAAAAAAAAAAAAAACCCAACAGCAAAAAGGAGGTCTGGTCTGCTTAAATAACACACACTATAAATCTTAACAACATAGCTGAAACCTAGTCCAATTCTTGAAAACAGACAAAAAATATGACTACAAGTTTTAGCATGTGTTCCCAGAATGATAAAGGAAACACTAGGCTAGAATTCTGCTATACACAGAAGACAAATAGAAGAAACTGTAATTTAAAAAAAAAACAAAACAAAACCAACCAACCAAAAATCAGCAAAAATTTAAAAAAGAAAGAAAAAAGAAAAGGCAGTACAGTTTTGGCAAGCAAAAGTAATGCTCCACAAACATAGAAGTTCTGTTTTGGAGACATTCAACATGGGACATTTTCTCAAAATCATCTAGCTGGATTTCAACACGTCTTTTTACATTGTTCTCAGGCTCTTAAAGAAAGCAAGATGTGATGAGATAGAGGGGAAGGTCCTCCCACGGGCTAGCGAGTGGTTACTGCTTTGGAAACAAAGGCAAGGAATAAATATTGAGGGTTCCCCACAGTGGGAGGTGAATGGTGACTTGTTCTGTGACCTGAACTAATGAACTGGAAAAGGAGGTGACAGACCAATGAACAAAACTTACTAGGGGATGGTGACAAAATGTGGTGGATGGCCACAGTAGCCACCTGTGAAGAGATGAAGAAGGACTTCTCAGCATTGAGTCGCCTGGGGAGATAGCAGTGAATTTCTTTGCTCCTAGCTCCAGTATAATAATGTCCACATGACACCAGCTTCAGTTGTGTGGTGCCAGGCTTGGAAATGGGTATTTCCACTCCAAAATAGACATCTTGGAGTTACAGCTTCTTTGTCCAACCCAAACATGACCAGTGCTCAGCAGGTTGTAGCAACATGTGAAAGGTGATGTGTATTTTCCAACCAGCCTCCACCTAACTCAAAAGCATAGCACAGGGCTGGAAACCACAAAGAGGAGGGCAATCAGCATGAGAAGGGAAGGAAAAGGACTCTGTAGGCACATCAGCTCAGCACACTGGAGCTCCTGCGATGGAAAAGAGGCAAGTGTGGAGGGGTGCAGTTGTGTGGCCCCCAGCAGGTGGGAAAGAGGAGTGATAGTTCACTCTGGTATGTGGTTGTGCCCTACCTCCACCGTCACACAATGTGGTGACAGGCACCAAGGAAATGGAAGGGGAAACTTTGTCATGTATCATGTTAGTAAGCTGGGGAAGCCCCTGCCCCAGGGCACTGTGAGTGTCCGAAATTCAGAGGGACTAAGAAATCAAATAGACAAGCAAATGAGAAAGTAATCTATTGTGGGCTACTTAAGAGAGAGGTGATGTTTGTGGCTCATGGTGTCTCTGAGCCACAAATTTATGGGAGGGGACAGACTGTGCCAGGGACTTACTCTGTAAATTTGTTGTATATTTTCATCTTATATCCTGTGTAATTTTTTTTTAAAAGTAGGCAATGCAACAAGAATGACAGAGGCATGAAACAGTTTCTCTGAAAACTGAGACTAGACAAGAGTAGGAAGTCCTGGAAAAACAATGTCTTATGGGGAGAAACAGAATGAGGATATATAATAACAGCAAGATTTTCTCACTGAGGAATTAATAGAGGACATGAGATTGATTTACCAAGTAGGAAGGAACCAAAAAGATGAACAAAAGTTTGGTGTTTTGCTTTGGTTTTTTTCATATTTTTCCTCTTCTTTATCACGCTATGAACACAAAGAGTTTAATATGATTGATAGAATCTATTATGCTTCATAACATTCAGAGATATGAAGCATATGGAAGATGGGGAGGTGATTAGAGACAGCCAACATGGCTTCACCAAGGGCAAATCATGCCTGACTAATCTAGTGGCCTTCTACGATGGAATGACTGCGTCAATGGACAAGAGAAGAGTAACTGATGTTATCTACTTGGACTTCTTTCTGTGAGGCCTATGGTACAGTCTCCCACAACATTCTTGACTCTAAATATGCATTTGATGAATGGACTGTTAGATGCATAAGGAATTGGCTGGATCCAAACAGCTACAGTCAATGGCTCAATGTCCAAAAGGAAACGAGTAACAAGTGGTGTCCCACACGGGTCCATACTGGGACCAATACTATTTAATATCTTCATCAGTGACATAGATAATGGGATTCAGTGCACTCTCAGCAAGTTTGTGGATGACACCAAGCTGAGTAGTGCAGCTGATATGCTTGAAGGAAGGGATGTCAACCAGAGGGACCTTGACAGGCTTGAAAAATGGGCCCATGTGAACCTCATGAAGTTCAACAAGGCCAAGTGCAAGGTCCTGCACCTGCATCAGGGCAATCCCCAATATCAGTACAGACTGGGGGATGAATGGATTGAGAGCAGCCCTGCAGAGAAGGATTTGGGGATACTGATGGATGAAAAATTGGATGGGAGCTGACAGTGTGCGATTGCAGCCCAGAAAGACAGCTGTACCCTGGGCTGCATAAAAAGAAGCATTGCCAGCAGGTCGAAGGAGGTGATTCTCCTGCTCCTCTGCTCTCGTGAGACCCCACCTGGCATACTGCATCCAGTTGTGGGGTCCCCAGTACAGGAAAGATGTGGACCTATTACAGAGGGTCAAAAGGAAGTCCAGAAAAATGATCAGAGGGATGGAACACCTCTCCTATGAAGAAACGTGAGAGAGTCGGGGTTGTTCAGCCTGGAGAAGAGAGGTCCTCAGGGAGACCTTATTGCAGCCTTTCACTATAAAAAGGGGGTTTATAAGAAAGATGGAGAGACACTTTTTACCAAGACCTGTAGTAGTGGGACAAGGAGCAACAATTTTAAACTGAAAGAGGATAGGTCTAGATTGGACATAAGGAAGAAAATTTTTATGATGAGGGTGGTGGGACACTGGAACAGGTTTTCCAGAGAAGTTGTGGATGCCCCATCATTGGAAGTGTTCAAGGTCAGGTTGGACGGGGCTTTGAGCAACCTGATGTAGTGGAAGATGTCCCTGCCTATGGCAGGTAGGTTGGACTAGGTGGTCTCTGAAGGTCCCTTCCAACCCAAATCATTCTGTGATGCTGTAAGTATCACTGCACAACTAGGATGTTTTATAATATTCTCAGTATACACTCATGTTGTAGAGAGTACAAAGAATGAGATTGTTTTGATGTACTATAGCCATTGTTTTGATATTATCATACAGTTGCTGCCTTGTTAAACTCAGTGAGAATGCTGCCTTCAGTGTTCATTTTGGAAAGATTTTAGAGAATTCCATTTCTCTAAGGAATTTGCCCATTTCCTTCTAAATCTGTAGGCATTTTTCCTATGATATTACTGCCTTTTAGTTTAAATAGTCCTTGGCTGTCCTTAGAGCTTACTTTCAGATATGAAAAGTCTCCCCTTTTCCTTTTAATGGGAATAGTCACGATTCAAGTGAAGACAGGAATTTGAAAAATTCTGATAAATCCACTCTTGGGTAAATTGAAGAGATTAATTGGAAACAGACTTTTGGAAACAAGTTGTGCTAACATAAAGTGTGTAGACATGTGACCTGGGTGAACAGAAGTACTTAGAAGATTGAGAACATGAGATAACACGTCATATTAGTTTACCTAAAGTACTATTTTATGAAGGCTAGAAATAAAATCTTAAAAATCCAATAAACAGGAAGCATAGTCTTCTGCTCTTTGTTTGACCAAAAATTAACTCTCTTAAATTCTTCACTACATTCTATTTAAATTGCAAATTTTTGTGAAAATAGCTAATCATACTTTTTTGTTCAGATTTAAAAAAAACCTGAAGTGACAATAGTGCAACTGATGTTTCAACTGCATGTTTGAATTATTTTTTACTTAATTTATTAATGTCTCCACACAAGAAAAAACTGGTAGTGAGAATTCTTTCATTGATATAATTAGTATCTCTACAGAAAAGCACATTAAACTAAATATTACTCTTCTTTTTGTTATAACATCCTCAAAAAGGAGTAAAAGTAGTAGCAATTGTAATAAATTACAAGATGAGAAGTTTATTAAAATAGCAGACTGATTTAATACATGAAGTTAATATTTTCAGCATATATAAAAGAAAGTGTTAGCATTCGTATTTTATAAGAAAAAAATCAGTGTACTGATTGTGTTTTGCATACTAATTTCTGGCCCTATCATTAATGTATTGTTACTACTACTTACAGTGAAATCTTGTTATAGAAATTGGTAACAAATGTACTCTCTAAAATCATTTAAATATAATAACCTACTTTTGACTGCTTCAATTGCCCTCAATACCAGTTTTGAATAGATTAGAATTTATGACATTGTGCTATTATTATTCAAAGCAAATATTCTGTGGCATGATCGTTTCTTTAATGATTTCCTCCCCAGTCCGGACAATCCACAAAATCTCTCCAATGACTTAATTATTTTCAGCACAAGTTTTGTACTAAATACATTCTCCCAAGAGTTATATTCTATCTTAGATATAACTCTGGTGGGAAGAGTTGTAAGATTTGATCTACAATATTCTACTCCTCTATCTTCCCGTGTCTTGAGACCAACAAATTGGAAATGATTGCTAAAATCAAGCTATGTAATTAGACAGCATAACATCTAATATACTCTTTTTGTCACCTTGCCAGAAAGAGAATTTCAGTAAATGATACATTACACCATGAAAAAACCTCTTTCAAACAAGTCTGTTAATGATGATAAATAAAGAACTTGTGCAAAACCAAGCAATTAATCCTTTGGAAGCTTTCCATTGAAGTTACTGTTAAGGCATCAAGAAATGCAAATATACACATAAACAAATCCTTTGTGAATATTCCACTTTAGGTTAGTGTATTTTCTTGCAAACCCATCTGTAGTTAACTTCTTTCGTAACATTTCTTATTCACTAAAATATTGTCTTTTTTTTAATAAAGGAACAATCAACAGTCATTCGTAGTGGCAAGAATCAGTTAAAGAAAAAATACATCACGCTGTGTGAGAATTTTAAATATTCAGAGACATTGCATTTTATTTTCAGATAATAGGTATTGATTTATTTACTTATGAAGCCACAGTATTTTTTGTTTCTGCTACAGGGACAGAGCAGATTGCAATATTCTGGCATTAATAATACATTGGAAATAAAGGAGAATGGTAAGCAAAAATTTATGCTGCAGCTTGTAAAAAATGTGAAATGTCAAAAGGTTATGGAAAAATCCTCCCAGTAAACACTATTTCAAGTTACAATCTTGTAAAGCAGTTTCCCAGTGTGCAGGCAACTAAGTAGATCAATGTCTCAGTACAACCGAGGATGGTATACATTGGTGTTTTCAGTTATCTTTTTTTTTCCATAGGTCCCCCAAATTATTCCCTGTTTGTATTATGAGCTGTGGCTAGAAGCATAAAAGAAAGTAAAAAATGGTTTAGTGGGGTTTTTTTACTCTGTAAACACAGAGCAGTTCAGATCCCACCTTATTATCAGACAGGAGGAAAATCTTTTGGACATTTGCTTTCAGTATACATCACATAAACCAACAAAAAGATAACCAAAGTATGTGTCTAAAGTGTGGAAGTCTTTTGCTATGCATAGCACAAAATAGATATGGATCTCAAACAGTTTGGAATCAGCTTTTGGTGAATCACCCCACACTCCTTTTGGTAGATCATTCATACTCCGAAAGGTGCTATAACATAAATTAATGTAGGTCACATATATCATCTGAAGGCAAAATTATTTTTTGCCTTATAGACCAAGATCTTTCCTTTTTTCTGCTTTGCTGTGTACTTGAACCATAAGTATAAAAATGTTATGAAGACTGAAGAGGTACCATGGATGGATCAGTGATTTAGTGGAAGGTAGTATTAAACCAAAATGATCTTCAATTTTGTGACAATATTGGGTTTTTTACCAAAATAAACTGCAAGATTATTTTAAATAATGCAATTTTAAGTTAGATTAAATGTAAAGACTTCATCGGGTGAGGATGGTATCACTAGCATATCACTGACTGCTTGCAGTTTTAGATTTTTTTTCTTTTGCAAGATACTTTTTAAAGAAAGAGAAATGCCAGAGGTGGTGTTTTTCCAAAGTGAATGAATGGGAGGTCAAGAACAGGAAGGACAAAATGGGCAAATGAATCAGTTCTATTATATCACAGCAAGAGCTGTAACAAAAACTATATTGAAAGTACTTAGAAGAGAGCATTGGTCATGGACATTGAGGATTTCCTTGTACTTGTAGAGACTGATAAAGGAGAATCTGAGCATTAAGTCCTCATTTTTTTCCAAAACAAGTAATTCTGTAGCAGAAACTTAGTAAAAATTGCTGAAAACACAGAAACACAAAATAACAGAATCACAGACTGGTTGAGGTTGGAAGGCACCTCTGGAGATCGTTTGATCAGCACTCTGCTCAGCACGGCCATCTAGAGCCAGTTGCCCAGGACCATGTCCAGACAGCTTTTGACAGGAAGCAGACTCCACAACCACTCTGGGCAACCTTTTCCAGTGCTCAGTTACCCTCACAGTAAAAAAGCATTTCCTGATATTCAGGATGAACCTCGAGTGTTTCAGTTTGTGTCCATTGCATCCTATCCTGTCACTCTGTCTTCTTTACACCATTCTTTCAGATATTCAGACACTTTAACAAGATCTCTCTTGAGCTTTCTCTTCTCCAGACTAAACAGTCCCATCTTTCTAAGCCTTTCCTCATAGGAGATGTGCTCCACTCCCTTAATCATCTTTGTGACTCTTTGCTGCACTCTCTCCAGTATCTCCATATCTCTCTTGTACTCAGAACTTGAACTCAGAACCGGACACAGTACTCCAGATGTGGCTTAGTAGTGGGGAAAGATCCTTTCCCTCAACCTGCTAGCAACACTCCTCCTAGCAGTATTCTGCATTCCAAGCTACTGTTAGCTTTCTTTGTGGCAAGGATGTATTGCTGGCTCATGGTCAACTTGGTGACCACTAGGACCCCCAGGTCCTCTTCTGCAAACCTGCTTTCCAGCTAGTCAGTCCCCAGCCTATACTGGTGCATGGGGTTGTTCCTCCCCAGGTGCAGGACTTTGTACATCCCCTTGTTGAAATTACCTTTCATGAGTTTTTTGTCAGCCCATTTCTCTAGCCTGTCGAGGTCTCTCTGGATGGCAGTATGACTCTCTAGTGTATCTGTCACTGCTCCCAATTTGGTGTTGTCTGCAATTGGTAAGGGTACACTCTGCCCCATCATCCAGATCCTTAATGAAGACATTGAACAGGGATCTAGTACTGACCTCTGAAGGTCAGTTACTAGCAGGACAGGCTAAGTACTGGCCACCAGCTAGATGTTGTGTGACTGATACCACCCTCTGAGTCCAGCCATTCAGCCAATTTTCAATCCACCTTGCTATCTGTTCATTCAGCCCATACTTTATCAGCTTCTCTATGAGTATCGCATGGGATACAGTGTCAAAAGCCTTAGATGTATTGCAAAGGATGATTTTATACGTAAGTTTCTCTACTCATTTCTCAGTTTGGCTACACGTCTGTAATTTAGCAATGGACAACTAGTTAATATCTATGTCCCTCTATGATTTGTTAAATGGAGGCTTCCTTCTACTTCTCTTCCTGCTGATGACATTTGTGGGGCCAGGTTCTTATTTTTGAGGTTCCCATTAACTATTGTGACTTAACTTATTATAGACTGGTATTGACATTAATAATTTTTATGTTTTTATTTACCACATGAAAGATTTTTATTGCACTACTCTTTTGTGTTGTTTTTTTTTTTAAAATACCTTGTGGTGACTCTCATACTGCTGTTGGACTGTATGGTAAGATGTTGGTCACCTAAGTGCAATTCTGAAAAACACAGCTTCTCTCTACCTAGATGGAAACCCTTATCTGGGAGCTGTTATTTTCTGGAAATATTATTCATTTAGTGTAGCTAAACTGGGAGAGCTAGACTGGGAGAGGGAAAGAGAATATCTGGAGAGTATTCATAACATATTCTCTCCATGAAATATCTGTTAATACACATTTAATTATCCAAATGATTAATAAAATCAATATCTATTCTCTTTGTGTTTATTAAGACACAAATCTTCCTGACACTTCTCTTTACAGAGAGTGATACATGCAAAATTAAATTCCTAACACACTAAGCTTGTAAATAATATTAAACCATTTTTAACCAGGGATTTGTACTGTTGTGATTAAATCTCTCTTCATATATTATCAGTTAATTTGCATGTAAGAGTGATGGGTTAAATAGAGCCAAAGCAAAAGAGACACCTCATCAGGTTCTGTACTAAATAGCCACAAGCACAAAATCTGAGCAACTGCAGAATCTGCTGTGAAGGAAAAATACCATGCTGTGTCAGTGGGGGACTAAAAACAGTGGAAATAGAAGTGTTTGAATTTGAAGGTGAGACATATTTTTGCTCTGACTCTAAATTCAGTAAATCAAGATTATTGATATGAGGAGATTGAGTGAGATTCATAATTAAAAAAAGAAAAGAAAAAGAGAGAGGGGAAAAATAACTATGTCTTCCTTTTTTTTTTTTTTGTGTATGCGGTAATAGATAATCTTTCCATGCTCTTTTCACAAGATAAGTCCAGAAATCTGTGGGTGCTTTGGGACAATGAGGCTGGATAAAATCATGTGTTAAACAGTAAATGCAGAAAAGTACTTAGTAGTCATCATGCTTATGTACAAGACTTTTAATCATTTTTCTGTCAGGAGGCAATATTGGTCTTTGCAGTGTATTAGCAGAATTATTTGGAATATTTTCTTTCTCAGAACAGCTGTTGACAGCACCCAGGTTAAATGACAAATGTATTCCCCCAAGACAGGTACCACAGCTGAGAAAAGAGTACAGTCTGAAAAGTTTTACCTTCAGTGGGAATTGATTTAGAGAGTTTATTTTTCAAGTTTTTATTGTATCTGTGAGATAACTGGTCATCTTGGGCTGTTGTGATGAATTCTGTATTTGGATCTCAAGAAAGAAACATGTAGTCAATTGTTTTCATATATCAGAAGTAACCTGGAGGGGCTGATTCATTTTGGCAAGGATGATCTGCTGGGGATTGCAACAGAAATTTAATCTACTAGGGAGAAATGAGACATGGTATACATTCTGGGCCACATCAGAACATTTATCACTCTGAATAAAACAAAGGAAAAGTTTTAATATGGGTGTTGCACATCCTCAGTCAATATTATAAACTCTGAAAGTGATGCTTTTCTTTCTCCGCGTCACTCCTCCCATTGACCATGTCAAGAGACATGTTTCCAAAATGTTCCCAAAGACTTCACGCTTAATATTTAGTCCCTAGAATGAAAGGAGACTGAAGTTGTGACTTCAACTAAATAATTTTTACTTTACTTTTCCATTCCCTGAAATTTTGGCCCTGCAATTTTTAAACTAAGACATAGCTGATTTTACAGGTATCATATAAGCGGCACTACCTGTAACTTATCATTCAGAGGCCTTGTGATTTGGAATCAGCTTGTTCATTGGTCTACACATGCTCATTTTAATGAGGTACATATATATATATGTGTGACTACAGAATATATGTTATAATTTCATATGCAGTTGTCTGGACATGAAATTAAATAATATAATAGGTATATTTTTATTTTTGAGAATATTAATGCCATTCTATTATTGAAATAAAGCTCTGAATAACTATTAAGACAGAATATACATTAATTTATTCTATTAATAATACAACTTTTCTTTGTAGCCAGGTAATGTCCAAAAATGGCAGGACTTGGATCAGTAAAATATTTTTCTGCTAAACTAGTTTGAAGGGAAGAATATATATTTCAGTATCAAAGGTATTCAGAAATTGGTCTGTATCTTTGTCAAGGACGTTTTTGAGAGCTATGCTTGACAGAGGAAATCAGAAAAGATTAATTTTTTTTGTGCACTTTGACATTGCCCATAATTTATAATTCTTCCTTTTCCTTTATTGGCAGTAACTTTTTAAGTAATACAGCTACATTGAAAACACTCACTCCACAGCACAGCAACTGTAGAAATTTTAAAGGTGAACAGCATGCAGAATATAAATGGAAAGGTGTGAAACAGATCTGATTGACTGCTACAAAGAGTGGAAGACAAAATGATGGATAGAAGTAAAGGACATGACCAGCATTCAGCCATTCAGGAATCAGGGAAACAATGGATATGTTGGTACCATAACATAGAAATACATTCCAATGGAAGTGAAATGGTTTTTTTCCCCCAAAAGAGGGAGAAAGGGACCATATCTGTTCTAAATAGATGTGAAAATTTAAGTGGAGTTTGGGAACATTTCAGTTTCCTCAGTTTTAATAAAATACCTTGATAGAATTCACAGTTTTTCCTTGCTCCTATTTACTTCTATGTCAAAATAACACAAGGGTAGTGAAAGGAGAACAGCTGCATTTCAAATGAAATCTCACTAAAACTTCCAAAGTTGTAGGTCATGTCAGTATTTCAGGTCATGTGCATCTTAAGTGAAAAGAATAATTTGAATGTTCACTTCACAGTGACAGCAAACAGATGAAATGGCTGAGCTTCACAGTAAGTTGTCAAATAGAAAAGGAAGGGTATTTTAGAAAACAGATTATTTTTTCTTTCACAAGTCCATTGGTTTTGTTACAGAACTTTGAAACTGTCTTGTGCAGTCTAATATATGGGATGCTTTCTTTCTCTTTTCTCTAGTTCTCTGCCCTAGTACCACTCATTTCTGCTACTGAAATTACCACTGTTTGATATAGTAAGGGTTTTGATATTTTTCAAAGTAGAAAATATTTTTAAGCCTGAGTTTCATAATATGGATAATATTTTTAAATCTAATCAGTCATTTATTCTTCATTGCTGACTTTTATTTAATTTTAAAGGCAAAATAATGTTTTCTAACTGATAACACTAGTGCATCTGCTTGGTGTTTCTAAAAACAAGTATGTTCTTAATTTTTAACATTGTCTCTGGAAGGAGAAAAAAATGCTAGTCTTGTGATAAGACCTCAGTTACTTAGCAAACTTATGTTTTCTGCTGATATAGAATACTACAGTCATGAATTTTCCTTTAGATACAAGTCCACTACCCTTCTCTGCTTCCAATTCACCACTGTTTTAACTTGTTCTCATTTTCTTGATGCATCAAACAAAAAGAATCATATGAAAGGTAAAGAGAAACTCCTCCTAATCACACTGACATTTTCTACTTTCCACACAGAACTGGAGAAATGATTTAGTGTTTGATTCTTTGGGCCTTTGGTGCAAGTTTTGCATAAGATATTCATGGGTATTAATGCTTTTCATGTCTAAATTCGTGCTTCCCCTAAGCAAACACTGTACATGGGTACAGATAACAGTCTACATACAATATGTGTACCTGAAAGTCTCAGTAAAAATGTATATTTTACTTTAAAGGTTTTGATCATTTTTTATGTGAGAAAACTTTACATGCTCCCAATCTCTCTTTCTGGATGAATTTTCTAAGAAGCTCCATGGTTCCTTTTCATCGTTGTTTTACTGAAGTATTTCTCTGAATGCATGACTGTATTTGTTCAATTTTTGCAACCTTCAACTGAAAAAGCAGTCATTTCCTTTTAATTCCAATATATAACTGTGAGGACAAGTTTACATTTTATTGTACTACACTGTTCCAGAAAATCTGTCTGGTTCATGCTGCATGATTTTTCATTTTTTCAGCTTACTGAAGTTAATTTTATATGCCAGTGAGGAGATGGTAACCATATCAGAGGACTTCCCTGCTAATACAGTTATGAAAAACAAGATTTTTCTCAGAGCAAACTAGCATTAGACATATAATTTTTTTCAGGAATTCACATAGTTATATAAAGACTTTGGCCTGTTCAGGAAGCTGGTTGAGAGAGTCCCTTGGGAGGCAGTCCTGAAAGGGCAAAGGGGTCCAGGAAGGCTGGGCATTCTTCAAGAGAAGAATTCTTCAAGTCTTAAAGGCACAGGCGCAGGCTGTCCCCGTGTGCCGGAAGATGAACCAGCGGGGAAGATGACCGGCCTGGCTGAACAGGGAGCTTTTGGTGGGGCTCAGGAAAAAAAGGAGAGTTTACTACTCTTGGAAGAGGAGGCAGACAACTCAAGAAGAGTACAGGGGGCTCATTACGTCGTGCAGAGAGGAAATTAGAAAGGCAAAAGCCCAGCTAGAGCTCAACCTGGCCACTGCTGTAAGGGATAATAAAAAACATTTTTTCAAATACATTAGTAGCAAAAAGAGAGCCAGGGAGAATCTCTATCCTCTGTTGAATGCGGGGGGGAACATTGTCACCAAGGACGAGGAAAAGGCTGAGGTACTTAATGCCTTCTTTGCCTCAGTCTTTAATAGTCAGACCAGTCATCCCCAGGGTATTCAGCCCCCTGAGGTGGAAGACAGGGACCGACAGCAGAATAAACCCCCCACAGTCCAGGAGGAAGCAGTCAGCGACCTGCTGCGCCACCTGGA
>WAAD01032042.1:0-15870 GCA_013389945.1 Fregata magnificens | reverse complement strand
AGGAAGGCCCTGCAGAGGGATCTGGATAGGCTGGATCGATGGGCCGAGGCCAATTGTATGAGGTTTAACAAGGCCAAGTGCCGGGTCCTGCACATGGGGTCACAACAACCCCATGCAACGCTACAGGCTTGGGGAAGAGAGGTTGGAAAGCTGCCCGGCGGAAAAGGACCTGGGGGTGCTGGTCGACAGCTGGCTGAACATGAGCCGGCAGTGTGCCCAGGTGGCCAAGAAGGCCAACAGCATCCTGGCTTGTATCAGGAATAGTGTGACCAGCAGGCATAGGGAAGTGATCGTGCCCCTGTACTCGGCACTGGTGAGGCCGCACCTCAAATACTGTGTTCAGTTTTGGGCCCCTCAGTACAAGAAGGACACTGAGGTGCTGGAGCGTGTCCAGAGAAGGGCAACGAGGCTGGTGAAGGGTCTAGAAAACAAGTCTTATGAGGAGTGGCTGAGAGAACTGGGGCTGTTTAGCTTGGCAAAGAGGAGGCTGAGGGGACACCTTATCACTCTCTACAACTAACTGAAAGGAGGCTGTAGTGAAGCGAGTGTTGGACTCTTCTCCCAAGAAACTAGCGATAGAACGAGAGGAAATGGCCTCAAGTTTTGCCTGGTGAGGTTTAGATTGGACATCAGGAAAAATTTCTTTACTGAAAGAGTGGTTAGGCACTGGAACAGGCTGCCCAGAGAGGTGGTGGAGTCATCATCCCTGGAGACATTCAAAAAAGGTGTAGATGTGGCACTCCAGGGCCTGGTGTAGGAGTCATGGTGGTGTTGGGTTGATGGTTGGACTTGATGATCTTAGAGGTCTTTTCCAACCTTAATGATTCTATGATTCTGTGAAATGTAGGGAGCAAGAGGATAAAAACACATGAAAAAGCTGCAATTAAAGATGTTGAAAAGCTATAGTAAGGAAGACCTGGGATATCCCTCAGTTCTTCACTTCAAGGCTTCTTAGGTCATTGAAGTAAATATACAAATATGAGACTGAAAGATATGTGAGAGTGTATTTTAAAAAAACCTTCAGTTTCATCTGGATACCCCTGAAAACCAGTCTCTGAAAGTAAATCATACTAATTTTTCTTTTCTTTCCTCTTTCCTCTTTCTTCTTTCTTCTTTCCTCTTTCTTCTTTCTTCTTTCTTCTTCTCTGTCTTCTTTCTTCTTTACTTGATCTACCTCACATGTTTCTTTCCTTACTGTGAATATGATCCAGAGCTTGCAGATTGCAGTACAATTTACACAGAAGACAATGCGTTTTGTCTTAAGTTGATATTTGGGCAGTTCTTCACACACAGATTGTTCCATGGGTATCTGAAAAGTGATGATGTGACCTTTACCTCAGAAACTTATTTTCTTTTTTTCTGGTAACTTGTCTCTGAAGCTATAAATTTTGTCTTACCTAAAATCCATACAGGAGACAATCTGTTGCATCTAATGTCTTTTTTTTTTTTTTTTTTGTCATTTCACTGAACACACTTGTCAGTTTACATCTCATACTTAAAAGGAAGTTAGACTTCTTTTGATTCATTGATTATAAATCTTTCATTTATTTCATTGATGTAAGGTTTTTCATTAATAGAATTCTTTCGTTGATTATAAGCCTGTACATAATCAGATGCATCTTTTTTTTTTATCATGTTTTTTCCCTTTATCTTCAGGTTATTAATTTCTTCTAGTGAACTGCTTATACAGTAATTTTTCAAAGTATTTTGTTCCACAACCAGAAGCATTTTTATGAGTCTGCTTTTGTGCTGAAATCCCTTCCCTGTTACAGGAAGGGACAACAAAATACACACCAACTAGCATGTTGGATTATTTAGGCATTCTCAGTCTTAATGGCATGTTAAAAGAAAGAAGGAAAAGAAAAAAGCAAAAATGTTATAGAAAGTCCAGCTAAAATTGCAAGATAGGTTTACTGTAAGGTACCTAAACCACAGGTGCTTCAAGTCATCTGCTCACTTTATCTGTTAACATTACTTTGATTATATATGTATATATTTTCACACCTATATTTCATACATATATATACACCTAATATATATTTATGTTTTGTACATATGTATGTATATGGGGTTTTTTTTATCTGCATCTAACTTCAGATTGCAAATAATTTTTTTGCAGTATATATATGTATGTGTGTTATATATATCTGTATGTGTTTCTGTATATATAGTTTCTGTTCTGTGAAATGTTTTTCAGAGTCATTGGTGAACCAGGAACATACTGACAGATTGTAATGAACCAGCTGGACTGTAAATGTCTTCACCTATATAGATATCCTAATTTGCTTTTGTTAAATAAGGGTGGCGGTTGCAGGTAAAAATTCCAGTTCATGAGAAATTGCGTCGTTCTCCCTGGACAGGGGATGTAGTTAAGGAGTTCCTGCCAAGAGCCTGAATAGTATGAGCAACTCTGCAGCACTTAGAGAAACTCATAGGCTTCTACCAGAGATTTCACTTAAAAAATTTCTTCGTCGTCAAGAATATTGTATTAGCAACATGAGAGAGAGTTTATCTGGAACAAAAAAACCAATAATACAACTAAAGCATGGCTCCTAAGTTCTGCTGTGCTTAACCTTTTTTGAGACTCCCTCTACTGCATGCAGTCTATGATATCTCAAATTAAATTCTTGTTCAATTTTATTGCTTTTGGAGAACAGAAAATATAAGAAATTAAACCCCAGTATCTAGTAGTATATTTGTACTTTCTGATTATTTTCTTCAAAAGTGTTCATGGCTTACCCTCCTCAATCACTGTATACAGAATTAAGGATTTACACAAATGTCCATGTCTATCAGCAAGTCCTAATAATTATGCATTGTAGTTGTGCCTCATCTTGCAAATAGGAGCTCTAGAGTGTGTGATCTGAAAACCTCTCTATGTGGGGAAAGAGATAAATATCCACACACAGTTTCCAGATTCCAGCTGGAATGCCTTAAGGACTTTTACTGTCCTTCAGCAGCCACTCCAGAAAGGCCAGGAACTCTTGGTCTTACAGGACATCTACCCTCCTCACATAGATATCTCAACTCTTATAGTATCACCATGACTGAATGTAGGATTTAAACTGGAAAAACAGCTGGAAGGTAGACTATTTTAAGAAATTACAACACCAGTTACATTTTCCCTTTCAAATGTTCATTAAGTTGGAAAAGGAAAGTCACAGTGATGTCACCTTTGTGATTGGGCGGTGCTATATCTACGTCTATATGATGCCATTACTGCCATTTGATAAAGGGAATAAGAACAGTATCAGTGCCTCCTGACTGATCCTGGAGTTATTTGCAGTTCCTCATTAAACATTTAATTTGTATACTCTGCTATCATAGTAACCTTCCACTTGATCTAGACTGAGGTTTCATGCACAGAAAAAAAATGCATCTTGAATCATATTTTTATTGCTGTCATTATTCTATCTGTACAAGTGAGTTATCTAACTAGACTATATCTAAAGTTAAAAATGCATATTGTCTTTGTAATACTTGAACAACAAAGCAGAAATTACAGGCAAGGGATTATTGTCGTATTATCACTGATCTTGGGGGGGGGGGAGGAAAAGAAAAGAACATCAAATATTATATCCTTGAACAAATTTTCATCTAAAATATCTAAATAATCATCCATACACACATATCACCAACCGTATGAATTTTAACAAGGGCAAGTGCCAGATTTTGCACCTGGGGCATGGCAACCCTGGATGTACATACAGACTGGGGAACAAGAGGCTGGAGATCAGCCCCATGGAGAGGGATCTGGGGGCTCTGGTCAACAGCAAGTTGAACGAGCCAACAGTGTGCCCTGGCAGCCAAGAGGGCAAACCATGCCTGGGGTGCATCAAGCACTACATTGCTAGCCGGTCAAGGGAGGTCATTGTCCTGCTCTACAGGTGCAGCCTCATCTTGAGTACTGTGTGCAGTTTTGGGGCCACAGTATATTAAGGATACAAAGCTACTAGAGAGCGTCCAGAGGAGGGCCATGAAGTGATGGAGGCTTTAGAGGGGAAGCCGTATGAGGAGCAGTTAAAGTCACTTGGTTTATTCAGCCTGGAGAAGAGGAGACTGAGGGAAGACCTCATCGCAGTCTACAGCTTCCTTACAAGGGGAAGAGGAGGGGCAGGTGCCGATCTCTTCTCTCTGGCGACCAGTGATAGGACCCAAGGGAAAGGCAGGAAGATGTGCCAGGGGAGGTTTAGGTTGGATATTAGGAAAAGGTTCTTCACCCAGAGGGTGCTGGAGCACTGGAACAGGCTCCCCAGGGAGGTAGTCATGGCACCGAGCCTGACAATATCCAAGAAGCATTTGGACAACGCCCTCAAAGACATGGTGTGAATTTTGAGGTAGTCCTATACAGGGTCAGGAGTTGGACTCAATGATCCTTGCGGGTCCCTTCTAACTCAGGACATTCTATGATTATATGATTCTATGATATATACCAGACTGAAAAGTTGCCATGATTCAATTGTGAAAATATGATTTTGTTCTATTCTTTAGCAATAACTTTTAATGTTCAACTTTATATCCATCTACTGTTACATGGATAGAAGTTGGTATTTTCATTTTACTTTTTTAAAAGTAATTCTGAAGTCAGTCATAATGCTACAGTTCCTTTTCATTAAGCCTACACAAACATTTCTGGGTTTGTGTTTTGATGTATCTAAGCTTGCATTTATATTTCAAGATACTCTGAAATAAAGATGCAATCTGAATGTATCAAGGAAAGATTTCACATTGTAGTCTTAATTCTAGAGCAAATCCTTGGCACATCTGGTAATGGCATAAACATCATCTGGTACTGTAATAACAGGTTCTTATATCTAAGTATCTTGTCAGTGTGGGCTGAACGGCTTTCATCTGATCCGGCAATTATACGTGATGTTGACACTCGATACTTTTACAATACTTTCCCTTTCTGTTGTGTACGAACACTCACACAGACTATAAACAAATATTTTTTATGAAACAATTACATTTTTAGGAATAGGTTCATATTTGGTATGTTTGTGCTGTGCTTATTATAAAGTAAAGTAACCCTTAGCCCCAGATCAGATAATTTAGGCAGTAATAAATGTACTAAGTTGTGGTTAAAGTATGCGAGGAATTTTGCCTGAATTAATATAAAAACGTTGTGCAATGATCATGTGAAAAGTTTACGTTCTGCCATGAACTGTAACCCATGCTGTTCATTATATAGTTAGGAATAAAATAATATAAAACAGTGATTATAAACCTCTTGATATAACACCTCTTGTTAAAAACAAATATTATCAGAAAATAAAAAAGATAATATCTTTTTTGCATACATATTTGTTTAAAATGTAGAAAGTGACGTATGTATATTGGAGAAGAAAGTGGCTTATAGGAAGGATTTCTGAAGGGAATGATGTTTTTTCTGGCACTGTGTAAGGGACAAAGAATCCTGGAAATGTAATATATTTTAATCATGCTGTGCAAATTTTTTATATTTCTGTTTTGGTGATCAAATAGAATTTCAGGGAATAGTAGATTAACCCAAAATCTAGAGAGCAAAAAAAATTTATGAGTGCTTCTTTTATTTAAAATATTCAGCAAGCAGAGGTGATTTATTGCTTTGGAAGGAAAATTTTAATATTTGTTTAGAAAAATGTTGAAGTCTTCTTCTTTTCTCTCTTTTTCTCTCTTTTTCTGTCTTTTTCTCCTTTGAGGGAGAAGTGAAGCTTCAGGCAAATGACTGAATTTAAATCTATTTCACTGGGGTTTTTTTGGCATAAAGTCATTTCTTGATTTGGTAAAGTATTTTTACACAGCCTTAGAAACAATTGAACTGGCAAAGTTCAATTCAATCATCTTGCCTTTTAGATAATTGGATTAAGAAGTTGAGATTTTGCAAACCTCTGATTTTTAGTAGGCTGAGATGTGCTAAAGAACAAATATATTGATCTGTAAATCACCTTTATCTTCAATTAGATGACTTTTCTCTTACTGTCTTAATCATTTGTGACCATTCTTCAAAGACTATCCAGTTTTAATGAGCACAAATTGAGCATTTTTTTTGTCTATTCCTTACTTTCAAGCTTGAAAAATTTGTACTTAAGTACTATAAAGAATATTTCAGATATTTTAAAGTGTTGCATAAATATCTGGGTTTTAAATGAACTATTCTGCAATACTTCATAGCATCTGGAAAGAAATTGGATCTTTAAGGAAAGAAAAGGTGGACAGAGAAGCTTCTAAGAAAGATTTGTATATATAAAAGAAAATATTGCTATATGTATAAGATTTTATAGATCCTGAGTTTGTGCAGATGGTACATCCTTTTTCTGATTGGTGGAGTTTAATTTTGTATTCTTTTACATCAAGTTGTAAAATCTGCTTTGATTACAGATGATTTTCAGTCATATAAGCAATGGAAGTCTTTACAAAAATGTTGTTATCTTACAGCTGTTTTCTTGGAGCCTCTGTACTAATACGTCTGGAGTTCACCAATAGTCTCAGGAACAAATTGCAGTGGCCTACCCCCTGGTTTTAATGACTGTTTTCTGTCTTTTCATACAACACAATATATTGTGATAAAGTATTTGGAGACAGTTTAATGTTTTAAGGTAAGGAGGGCTTTAAAGTAAGAATGATGGGGAAGGGAGACAGTTCCTAGCAGCCCTGTGAGGGAGTGACAGACAGGATTGACGAGCAAAGGGTCTGGAATTATGTGAATGAAAGGGAATGCAAAATCAACAAAATACAGCTTAAGAGGGGTCACCTGCAGCATTTGCGTGTAAGCAAGGATGCGCCTTACAAGTCACCATCATGGAAAAAAACCAACCGGACTGTGTCTGGGAAATCAACAGGTTGAGGTGCCTCTCTGAAGTGCATATACACTAATGCACACAGTGCAGGAAATAAATATGGGGACTTAGAGATCTGTGTGCCATTGCATTGCTGCAATCTTCTTGGGATCATGGAGACATGGTGGGATGGCTCCCTTGACTGGAGTGTTACAATAAGGGGATACAGGCTCCTTGGGAAGAACAGGCTGGGAAGACCAGGAGCGGAAGCTGCCTTTTATGTGAGAGAACAGCTGGAGTGCATGGAGCTCTGCCTGAGGATGGATGATGAACCAAATGAGACCTTATGGGTAAGGATTAAAGAGCAAAGCAGTATGGGTGACATTGTAGTAGGTGTCTTCTGCAGGCCACCTGACCAGGAAGAATGAGCCTCTACAGGCAAATAGGAACATCTGCACATACACAGGCCCTGGTCCTCATGGGGAACTTCAACCACCCTGATTTCTGCTGGAGGGACAATACAGCAGAGCATAAGCAATCCTGGAGGTTCCTGGAGAGAACTGATGACAAATTCCTGATCCAAGTGATAGAGGAGTCAATGAGGAGAGGTACTCTGCTAGACATCGTACTCACAAAAAAGGAAGGGCTCTTTGGGGATATGAAGATTAAAGGCTGCCTTGGCTGCAGTGACCATGAGACGGTGGAGTTCAGGATCCCGAGAGGAGGCAGCAAGGCAAAAAGCAAGATCACAACCCTGGACTTCAGGAGAGCAAACTTTGGCTTCTTCAGGGATCTGCTTGGAAGAGTTCTGTGGGATAAGGTTCTGGAGGAAACGGGGATCCAAGAAAGCTGGTTAATAATCAAGGTCATATATTCAAGAGCCATGTATCCCAACAAGCTGGAAGTGAGGCAAAAATGGCAGGAGGCTTCTGATGAAACTCAAACATAAAAAGGAAGTATACAGAAGGTAGAAGCAGGGACAGGTAACCTGGGATGAATACAGACACTGTCCGAGCATGCAAAGATGGAGTCAGGAAAGACAAAGCCCACCCGGAACTGAATCTGGCCAGGGATGTCAAAGACAACATGAAGGGCTTGTTATATATATATACCTATAAGTATATAGGTAACAAAAGGAAAACTAGGGAAAATGTGGCCCCACAGCTGAATGGGGCAGGGCACCTGGTGACACAGGACTTAGAAAAGACTGAAGTACTGAATGCTTTCTTAACCTCAGTCTTTATTAGTAAGACTGGTCTTCAGGAATCCTGTATTGGGTTTACGTGACAAGGTTTTGGTAGCTGAGGGGCTATAGGGGTGGTTTCTGTGAGAAGTTGCTAGAAGCTTCCCCCATGTCCGATAGACCCAAATGCCAGCCGGCTCCAAGGCGGACCCGCCGCTGGCCGAGGCCGAGCCCATCAGTGATGGTGGTAGCACTTCTGTGATAACATATTTAAGAAGGGGAAAAAAATGGCTAGGCAACTGCAGCCGGAGAGAGGAGCGAGAATACATGAGAGAAACAACTCTGCAGACACCAAGGTCTGTGAAGAAGGAGGGGGAGGAGGTGCTCCAGCCACCAGAGCAGACATTCCCTTGTAGCGCATAGAGGAGACCATGGTGATGTAGGTTGTCACTGTGCAGTCCATGGAGGTCCATGGTGGAGCAGATATCCACCTTGCAGCCTGTGGAGGACCCCACACCAGAGCAGGTCAATGTGCCCTGTAGGAGGCTGTGATGCTGTGGAGAGCCCACGCTGGAGCAGGTCTTCTGGCAGGACCTGTGAACCCACGGGGCACCCACGTTGGAGCAGTCCATTCCTGAAGGACTGTACCCCATGGAATGGACTCACACTAGAGCAGGGGAAGAGCACGAGGAGGAAGGTGTGGCAGAGACAACACGTGATGAACTGACCACAACCCCCATTCACTGTCCCCCTGCACTGCTTGGAGAGAGGAGGTAGAGAAATCAGGAGTGAAACTGAGCCTGGGAAGAAGGGAGGAATATGGGGAAGATATTTTTAGATTTGTTCTTATTTCTCATTACTCTACTCTGGTTTTAATCAGCTTTAAATTAAATTAATTTCCCCAAGTCAAGTCTGTTTTGCCCATGACGGTAATTGTTGAGTGATCTCCCTGTCCTTATCTCGATCCACAAGCCTTTGGAAGTATTTTTTCTCTCCTGTCCAGGGGAGTCATAGGGTGGTTTGTTGGGTACCTGGCGTCCAGCCAACGTCAACCCACCACAAATCCTGCGACCAGGGGGAAAGTCTGGAGCAAGGAAGATGTAGCCATGATCGAAGACAAGCAGGTCAGCGAATATTTAAGCAAACTGAGCATACATAAACGCAAGGACCCTAATGGGATGCACCCGTAAGGGCTGAGGGAGCTGGTTGATGTCAGTGTGAGACCACTCTCAATAAGCTTTGAATGATCGTGGCAGTTGGGAGAGGTGCCTGGGGACTGGAGGAAAGCAAATGTCACTCCTTTCTTGAAAAAGAGCAAGAAGGAGGGCCCAAGGAACTACAGGCCAGTCAGCCTCACCTCAATCCTTGGGAAGGTGGTGGAACAACTAATCCTGGATACCATTTCCAGGCACATGAATGACAAAAAGATGATAGGGAGTACTCAGAATAGATTCGCCAAGGAGAATTCGTACTTAACCAACTTGATAATCTTCTGTGATGACATGACTGCCCTGGTAGATGAGCGGAGAGCAGTGGCTATTGTCTACCTGAACTTCAGTAAAGCCTTTGACACTGACTCCTGTAAGATCCTCATAGAGAAGCTGATGAAGTATGGGCAAGATGAACAAACAGTGAGGTGGATTGAAAATTGGCTGAAAGCTAAGTCCAGAGCATGCTGATCAGTCACACAATGTCTAGTTGGAGGCCAATAACTAGCGGTGTACCCCAGGGGTCAATACTGGGTCCAATCCAGTTCAATGTCTCCGTTAATGATCTGGATGGTGGGGCAGAGTGTACCCTCAGCAAGTTAGATGATGACACAAAAATGAGAGGAGTGGCTGATATACCAGAAGGTCATGCTGCTGTCCAGAGAGACCTCGACAGGCTGGAGAAATTGACTGACAGGAAACTCATGAAAGGAAATTTCAAGGGGGTGTACAAAGTCCTGCACCTGGGGACAAACAACCCCATGCACCAGTATATGCTGGGGACCAACCAGCTGGAAAGAGGTTTACAGAAGAGGACCTGGGGATCCTAGTGGTCACCACGTTGACCATGAGCCAGTAACATGTCCTTGATACAAAGAGGGCTAAGAGTGTCCTGAGCTGCATTAGGCAAAGCATTGGCAGCAGGTCGAGGGAGGGAATCCTTTCCCTCCACTAAGCACTGGTGAGACCACACGTGGAGTACTTCTTCCAGTACAAGAGAGATAGGGAGCTACTGGAGAGAGTCCAGCAAAGGGCTACAAAGTTGAAGGGACTGGAGCACCTCTACTACAAGGAAAGGTTTAGAGAGCTAGGACTGTTCAGCCTGGAGAAGGCAAGGCTCAGCGGGAATCTTATCAGTGTATACGAATACCTGAAGGGAGGGTGATAAGAGGACAGAGTCAGGCTCTTTTCAGTGGTGCCCAGTGACAGGGCCAGAGGCAATGGGCACAAACTGAAACACAGGAGATTCCATCTGAACATAAGGAAGCACTTTTTTAATGTGAGGGTGACTGAGCACAGGCAGCCCAGAGCAGTTGTGGAGTCTCCCTCCTTGGAGATATTAAAAAACCATCTGGACATGTTCCTGGGCACCCAGCTGCAGGTGGCCCTGCTTGAGCAGTGGAGCTGGACCAGGTGACCTCTAGAGGCCCCTTCCAACCTCAACTATTCTGTGATTCTCTGGTTCTGTGATTCAGTGATTCTGTGAATAGTATAATATAATGGAGTAATCTAAAGCAATATAAACTTTAATACATTGAAAATAGTTTAAATTTTACTGGATAACCCAACACTATTATCATGTAAAACTGCAGGGTTTTGTTTGACAAATTTCTTATTTTGTTTAATCAGGCACATTTCAAGAATAAAATGCAGAGAAGTCTCACTGTGTTATTTATCTAACATAGATAAAATTACATATGTTCCTTTCCTGGGTTAAGTATAGGTGGCCTGTAAACCTGGTTAAAGACCTGTAATTAATGTCTTTGGCAGGATAGATGACATGTCAGGATTCCAAGCCCCTTTTCGTCCCTACATACTATCACCCTCTTGCCTAAGCATTTGTCACCCTTGGCACTCTCCAGAGGGGTCTGGCTCCCATCTTAGATAGACAGATAAGAAGAATCTGTTTATTTACAAGTCATTAAATAACACATTTACAATTCATTAAGATCTTACAACAGTTTCTGCTTGACTAAGAAACATATGCACAATGTCCACTGAAGAAAACAACGCCCGATCTGATAAATGGCGAGCGACCTTTTCCTGTCAGCAACTGGAGAGTCATAGTTCTTTCAATAACTCGTAATTGCCTTGATACCATTTTCCATGTGCTCCTAGAGGAAAACCCATAAATTTAATAATATTAGCATTCGTCAGTTCTTAAATTTTATCTTTTAGGTGTTGATATTTCTTAACTTTCTCTGCTGCTGCATCTGCCAAAGATGTCGATTTACTCTCGTACCTAACCATGATGTCGACTACCAGGGCCGGATCTCCTTTAACAAATACCAGGTCCGGCTTATATAATTAATTTCTAGTGAGTTACCCACACTTTTCTAACTTAAATGAAATGATGGGTAATATAAAGAATTTTGTCTATAGAGATGTCATTCAGTGATTTATTGTCAAGATTTTATTACCAGGTCTATGAATCCAGCATGTTTCACAAAATCTAAACTGGATTTATTTTAAATATGCAACATAAGATAGGAAGAAAAGCTATTAAAGGTTTTCTTATATTATTTGGCAGACCACTTTCAGTCACAAATCAGCATGTGATATTAATTCATGTGGCAGAACAAATACATATTAAAGACCTAAAACTGTACAAAACATTAAACCTACCTTTCATGAAATTAAAAAAAAAAAAGTTTCATGAAACTTTCTTCTCTGTCTAGCATACAAAATAGCACTTTATTAAAAACTATAATATAATCACTTGATTACAGAAGCATTCAAAACTTAGCTTTTCTTTCCTATTGAATGATTTTATTTGTAGATCTTATATGAACACACATTCATTGAATTCAAGCTGACTTTATTTGTGAAGGTGTAAGAATCTGAAATAAACTTTCTCTGCCCAAGTTCCCCGTTTCCACTGCATGATCCTACCATTTTGCTTTTGCTGGCTCCTAAGCTCATACAACTTTAAATTTTTGGAGGTTTTTTAATGATCACTTCATTTAGAGCATGATATTTATTGTGTTAAAAATATTAAATTGTGTTCTGTATTAAAGCTGGCTGCATTTGAACCCTTAGTAAACGGTCTTCTTTCATGTGGAGAAAAAGGAAGAAAGAAAGAGTGCTCTAAATTGTAAGCTAATGGAGCATAAAATTTTCATTATCTAAATCTCTTTGAGTGACAAAAGCCTAATCATCATAAGAAATCCCTATTTTTGCATTATTCTACAACTTCAGATAGACAAACTATTTACAGTGCATTCTAAAAGATGACTTAGGAATGAGTTTTCCTTTATGCAAATCTCAAATATATGATAGTGCCTTTTGAAAACAAGATTGCTTCAGCGTACTTCATACCAGCATTATTCTTTCTCTAAATACACAAAGCTACAGGTAAGGAGAAACAATAAATACTGTTTCATTTTAAAACAATGGAATAAAAACATGTCCTTTGAAAGTTAGAATAATTTTTATAGATGCATTATAGTTGAAATATGAGTAATTCTTTACCACTCTCATTCAATATTTGAAAATATTATCCTTTCTCCCTTCATCAAATATTTGCTTTCTTTTCTTAACAAAATCAGTCCAGTCATCAAGAAAAAACCTTGAGGATTTTTTGTTTGTTTTATAATCAAGAGCTCAGATTATTTCAGAAGGAGCAACAACTAATGAGGTTTCATTAACTGGGTTAACCTATCAATTTCCATGGGATGAGACTGAATTAAGAGGCTGTAAAATAACACATTTAAAAAAAAAAACCAACATAAAGCTTGAATTTTCTCTCCCAACACTTCTGCACCTCATTGTTAGTTAGTAGTAGAGAACTAGTAAATGTCATGCTTATTTATATTCTAAATTGATTGAACACATTTTAAATTTACACCAGAACTTAACTATTCATTTTTAAGACATTAGGACTGGACTTTAGAGTCAAGCAAGATGATCATGCTCACTCCCCCGAGCAGCCACATGAAGGCTATTGCACTGTGGGTTCCAGGGCTCTAATTCTGTAAGACAAATCTCCCTTACAGGAAACTCTTACTGATGAGAAGGTGGTGGAAAAACAGCAGAATTAAGTTAAACACAGTGATATTCCTGGTGTTCTTGTCAGGTAGAGCTTGCTAGCATAACACACATTGATAAAAACCCTCTTGAAGTGGATGCTGTGTCAAGCGGAGCTCTACAACAGTTTCTTGTGGGTCTAGCTCTGTTCAATATTGTCATAAATTACCTGTATAATGTAATGTAATAAGAAATAAAAATATTCAATTTCCAGACAACTCAAAACATTGGAGGATAACAAGTACGCTCTAGGACAAATCCAGAAATTACAATTACCTCAACAAATTGCAGAACAGTTCCGGAACAATAGAATGCTTTTTATTAAAGATATATGCATTTACACACAAATTGTGTATACCTAGTGCAGAAACAGTCAACTGCATAGATACAGGCCGGCAAATGACTTGTTTGTCTTCAGTGATTTCTGAAGATGATACAGAGCTGTATGAAGAGGGAAAAAACCCGAGGAAAACATGTAAAGCCAATATTTGACTCTGGTTATGACTGGAAAGAACTGCCATTAGGGTGTTAAGCCTGGTTTTGGGAACTGCTGTCTAAAAGAGTATGAACTAAATGGAAAGAGGTTAGAGAAAAGTAATAGGAATTAATAAAGCTTTCACCTACAAATCCTGTAATGAAAAGCTGGACTGGTTTACCCTCTCAGTAGAAAACTGAGAGGAGATAAAACAGTTTTCAAACACATCATAGGCCAAGGAGGAAAGGAAAACTAGCCTTCTCTATAACTGAGATTAATAGAATAAGAACTAATGTGCTGGATTAAGAAGGTTCAGAAAATGAAAAAAAGTACCAAGAGCAAGGATGTTGAAGCATTCTAACAGTCAGTTCCTCAGAACAGATGAGGTAAAACTGGGGTATTCCTGACAGATGTACAGCTAATACTGGCCTTAGATGGGAAACTTGTTATACCGGCTCCTAAAACATCTTTGAGAGCTATTGTACTCTTTCTGTGTGAAAATGTGAGGATGTACTTATTTCATAAAGAAACATTCCAAGTAGCTCATCACTTTAAAACTGCTACAGAGTGCTACAGAAGCTGGCCCAGACAAAATCTTCTTGTCATCTTAAAATGTTAAAGTATTTGTGAAATATATGTGCTACTTTACAGTTTAACAGTTGCAAGCTAGCTCTTCATAAGTACATTGGAATGAGGGCAGTAACCGTTCCAATACGGTTAGCATCAGAAAATTGCCACCTTTCTCTTTAAGACAACCTGTCAATCACAACTCACCAAGCCAAGCCAGTCTTTTCACACATTTTGTGCCAAGTTTTTTGGTTTGTTTTTTTTTTTTTTTTGGTTGGTTGGTTCATTGTAGGCTTTTGGTTTTTTGGTTTGGTTTTTGTTTTTCTTCTTAATTTACAAGTTTGTTTCCATGCTGTGATCAAAATGAAATGTTTGCAAGTTCAAATGTCAGGTCACTTGGAAGTCCCATTTTCATGTCACATTACTAAGCTTTATTGTTTTAAATATAAGATGACATTTCTAAACTAAGAAGTTCAATGACTTCAAAAGAAAATTTCTCCCAGCAAGGAAAGTAGACTGAAAATCTTATGCATATATTAATATCAAAATTCTGAAAAAAATTAATACTGTTTTTCTGCTACAGTTTTATCTACTGCTAAAATGCATTGCTAAAATATACTTTATTAATTAAAATTCATGACTTCAGTAGGATTCAGTTTTATCAACTATTGAAAATGTATGCAGATTTCAATGATCCGTTTGTTCCCATAAAATCTTTTTGCCCTTTTCACAGCTAATCATAAAGAAATTTCAGAAATTAGAATCACTTAGAAACTGAGGAAGAACTTTGGTAAATTAAAATGAGAAAGCATAACATAAATACAACACATTTTAAAGATCTGACAAATTACAGAATTATATTTAGTAATACCTTACTAAATAAGTATTACTATTGAACAAGTAATTTCTATTTAAATTAAAATAATAATGAGAACTCCCCTGGTGCCAATCCTTCAAGAACTTTGAATTCACTGTGGACAAGTGATGATGGTGATGATGATGGTGGTGGTGATCTTTGGTTTAATGAATCAGAGAAACATACAACTACAGACATGTTAACATCTGAATGTCTTATTTGCTTGCACAGTATATTTCACAACTAATATCGCCTCCACTTCACAGATTCCATTTTCACCAAGGTATCTTGAGAAAATAGTTAAGAATGATCATGAAGCCAACTGAAGGACTGTGAGGTAACAACTGATTATAAAAAAAGTACTTAATAATAACTTAATGTTATTTTTAGACTTTGCAGTAAACATTCAAGTCAACAAAACAGTGGTATAATTCTTGTAAGAGACAGGAATTTCTACTAATATATTTACCTAGAAACTTAGTGAATATATTATTTGCTGTTCTGAACCAGTAGCATATTTCCATAGCACCCAAAGAAATGTATTCATTACTAGAAAAATTGAAACAAGTAAGTTAATTTATTTTTTTTTTTGTAAAAACAATCCTGACTTGAACAATAGTCATGATATAAAATGGTAAAAATGTAGATTGTTCTTAGAATTTTAGAATGGCTAGAGTTTCAGGAAAGCTAAAGGCCTCTTCATCGAACCTTGAAGCAAACTATGTTTATTTGACAAACAGTTGGCAAAAAAACCCTTATTTGTGGTGTATTCCAGTGTTAAAAATGTTCGTTATTAA
>WAAD01032040.1:32374-50294 GCA_013389945.1 Fregata magnificens | reverse complement strand
ATCTGCTCCTAACTGTAGAAGGAAACATCTTTAACATGGGACCATGGTCCCGACATTTGTGATTTTGTGGGTAGGATAAAACTACTTAATAAAAATGGTACACCTGTCTTTTTTCTTCCTTCTGATAAACTTCCGGAGAAGACTGTTAAGAAACATAACATGATTTGTGGTCCTGCTGTCAAGGTGGTTTTTTTGGGGTTGGTTTTTTGTTGTTGTTGTTTGGTTTGGGTTTTTTTTGGGTTTTTTTGTTTGTTTGTTTGTTTTGGGTTTTTTCCTCCAATGACTCTTCAGTATAAAATGCAGGGAGGTGGTCTCACAATTCACAGCGAAGTACCTGACCGATCTCTGCTGTACAGTGGCTCCGCTGTTGCAGCTGGATAGTTAGGGTGTGTTCCGCCAATGAGGATTTTGGGTTCCCTCAGTTGAAGGGAATTACTCTAACACTGTTACTGATAACAACTAATAGTGAAATATTTATATTTAAGTCATGGAAATCCAGTTTCAGTAAAATATCTGTTAAAGGTTAATTTCTGTTCACTTTCTTTATGGAAATAGGAATGTGTGGTGGAGGTTTTTTTGGTTCTTTTGCTTCCTTTCTTATTTTTGTTGTCCTTCCCTGTAGGGCATGCTGCCTAATCAGAAACATTGGTTTATTTTCTTTAGATCATGTTATTTAAAACAATACTATTTAGACCTTCTGGTTTCTGTCCCTAAAATATAACTGACTATTTTGAAGTAGAACTCTAGTGTGTTTTTTCCTCCCACAGTAACTCTCAATTGTCACTTTCTGATATATCAACAAAATAGCTTTCGTGTCTATTTTCTGGTTCTCATGCAGATAAAGTTTATGTTCATGTCAATAGAAGTATTTGAGAGTGAAAACACGTATGTAGGTATGTAAGGTATGTAGGACCAGACATTTCAAGGTGCCAAAAAGTTTCAGCTGCTTTTTCTTAATGTCTTAAGAATACAGTGTCTTACTCTGCAACCTGTTCATGTCAGAAGAATGTAGAATATGCACATGGAATTTGTAGAATTTGTGAGCTGTCTGAGAATAGTTAAATTCAGAGGTATTAAAACTTAAAGTCATGGCATGTAACATGCAAGTCCCAGAATGCTGCATATAAAACAGTCTGCATCGTACAAGATAAGAATGATTAATTATCTTACTTTTCCTAGCAAGCATCTTCTTACTCAGAAACAGGGCATTTTCCCTCCTTTTATTCTGATTTGACAGTAATTTGCGTTACAATGTCTTTCTAGTGTTGTACTTTGAGGTGAATGAATATTGCCACTCACTACTTCTGGAATTTAATCTATTGTATTAGCATCACTAATTTAGATTTAGATTCTTAAATTGTTTTCGAAGAACAGTAATAAGGTGATAGTATGTGATACCACAAAAGCAAACATATTCTGGGGCATGTTAGGCTGAACTTGATGTTTCAGTGCAGTTATTTCTAAGTTGTACCTGGGTGAAATAAGTTGATAGCAACTAGGAAACAAGTAATTGAACAGAAAGATTTTAATTAAGTAGTATAGGAAAGTTAATCTCAGAGTGAATTTAGTTTTAGAGGCTTATATTTGGAGATGCAAGTTTTCAGATAGCATTGATTGGTTCAGTCTTGAAGAACTACACGGCAATTTAATCTTGCCAAATAATTTTGCTAAACTTGCTTTCTGGTTATCGTAATGCATTAGGCTTTATTACGTTTGTACAGAATTGTATCCTGTTTTACAGTGTGTTACCTCACAGCTGTGAAAAAGTTCAAAAGTAAAACCGGCAACCTTCTTCCCACATCCATACACTTAGTACTTGAAGTGAAAAGAATAATTGATGTAGCCAAAATGTTGTCTTCAGAATAAAGAAGATTTTCTGTTGGATATAAACATTATAAAGAATAAACTTCCATGCATTGGAAGAGATTTTCTGTAAGTCTGTAAACAATTAAACTTGGAAGGCAGCAACATGTCTTGTTTAGCTAGATTCAGAAATTCCAGCCTGTTCTCGCCTCCCAGGTTTGCTGGAATTCTTTGGGAAGGTCGAGGTAGTTCTTTCTGCTATTGAAAAACAATGAATGTTTTTGCTTGTATGTACTGCAGTAGCACCCTGAAAGCTGCAAATGAGGTAAAGACTCTAAATTGGTAGGCACCTCTTCTCTTGTTTGAAAGTCTTCAATGTTAATAAAATGGCGACCTTACAAAAATAGGATTACTCGACAGGGTCACATGAGAAATCTGCTTCAGACCTAAGATCCGAATCCTGATCTCCCAAATCCCAATGTAGTAGTGCCAAAACTATTAACTTCTTTTATCTGTTAACGATGCAGAAAAAGTTACAGCACTTCAAGTTTTACAAATTTAGCCACTTTTTTTCCTCTTTTCTTGTAGGAGAACCCCATTTCTCTGTAAAGACACATTTCCAAGTCCTGATCCAGTATCTGAAATAACTGAAATGTCATCACTCAATGAATTCAAATTGTTTCAACTTTATATTGCAAAACTGATGAATTTAACCTTGAAGCAGAATCACTCTGTGAGTCAGTGATGACTTATTTGGCAAAAATCAGTCACTCTGAAGTCTTACTCTTTTCTGTGCTACTAACAGATTTACTATTTTTTTTTAAATAGTGTAATTGCAGTGTGTATTAAGTTACATTTTAGGAATAAGCATCATTTGTTGGTCACCTTATTAAAATTAAATAAGCATGGGCAGCAAATGTTCAGAGTAATGATTCGTGGCCTTGATTAGTTCTAATAGCTGATAGGGAGAAATTAAAATAGAAATGAATCTGAAATTAAGTCCTCAGGAGGTTTGTCCAGTTACTTACTGTTCTCTAAGAGGAGCCATTTCCTATTTGGAAGGTTTGACTCTCTGTAATCAGATAAGGTCCCGCAGAAGGTGAACGTGGCAGTTGCAGCTAATCAGCTTCCAAACACCAGGTCTGGAGCTTTTTACCCTTTTGTGGAGGTTATTGCTATAAGCTACAGCTTTTTCACGAGCATGCAGAATTCATGCGGAGGAATGAGAGACCAAGTGAGTAGCTGTGCAGACAAATTATTCTACTCTTTGTAACTACTTAGGAAAGCAGATAGGATGCTTGAAAAAGAGTAGTTAATGTATTTTACAGTTGTACAAAGTGAAAAGCAAACAAACTTAAGTACATTTTATGAAGTTAAAGCTAAAAATGTTTAATGTCGTGTGGCACACTGTCCAAGAAGGTAGAAATAAATCATAGCTTTTGTTTCAATTGCTGTAATGTCAAATGTAGTTTTGGAGAGGAAGGGAAGATCCCAAGAGTTCTTGAGAAATTGTACAGAATAGTCAATATGTAAAACAAAAACAAAACAAACACCACGCCCCCCCCTTCCAAACAGCTGAATCTTCTTTTGCAAATAAATTGCTAGATTATACATTTATCTAAGCATTTTTTAAAACATTGTGCATTTTATATAATTAGTAAATAAAAATACAACTGAAGCACTCAAAGCATGAAAAGGTACTGTGCTGCTTGTAATCCTCTTGATCAAATGTATATGCATACAATATTTATCATGTTGCACTTGGGGTTTCTTGCATTTTAAAAGTTAGCATTGAATAAAACTGTTTTTACTATAGTGCTGGTCTGAACTTATCTGGACTGTCTAGCTCAGTCTGGCTCTGCTCACTCATGTGCTTTGGAGCACTTTATTTTTGATCTTGCTTCATCTGAAGGGGAAAAAACCCCTTTTAATTCCCTGAATAGTGAAGGACTATTTAATACCTATATTTTCAAGAGATTACAAAGTTTTCCGTAAGTGGAAGATGCACATTTTTGAAGGCATTCTGTCATTGTATGTCTTGTTAAATAATTACCTAAAGAACAAATATTATTTCATGTGAAGTTACTTCACCTTCATAGCTGCCAAGTTTCAGTCACATGCTTGGTAGAGACTTGCTTGGCATTGAAGGGAGTTAATGCAGGATCCGAAGAAGTTCTTGGAATTTCTTTCAATCTCTAATCCTGCCAGCACTCCCCGTCCTTCATCCCAGGCCTCGTCAGCAACGTGAGAGGTTGCCTGCTGCCAGATTCTCTTCCTTGAGCGTTGCTATGGCCTGTGCATTGGCTGACCAGAGGAAAGCCAGCTGAGCGGCGACACATGCAAACTGGAGCGCTCCCTGAGTGGTGCTTGCGCTCTGCTCTAGTGGTGTTATTTGACAGTGGCAAACAGTGGCGGTGGTTTGAGATCAGAAAGTGAAACAGCACGGGGCTGTCCTCCCAGGTTGCTGGCCAGTTCGGGGAGATGGCAGAGAACTAGTCCTTGCATTAGAAAGGCGAGAGGTGGGTAATACTGTAGATCCTCTGGCGGAGGTCTTAGTTAAGGGCACGTTTTGCTGATATTCAGCTATGTGATCTCTGTTGTGGAGCCGTATGGGCTGTGAAAACCCTGGTGATAAAGCAGCAGCAGAGCAGTGCCGTTGTACTCTTGGAGGTGTTATCTGCACTGGCTTCACACTGGTGACAATGGAGTGCTCTGGTGGGGGCTTCAGTACGGTGGAGCTGCAGGACGAGAACCAGACAAGGCAGCCATAACATGCTGCTGCTCAAGTGGTGCAGGAGGAATATAGCTGATAGTTCCACTATATATAGTGATGTACTAAGAGCTGTCTTTCGGCTGGATTTTGCTGCAGCCTTGCTCCCTGAACCAAAGTTAAGGAGCCTGATTTCATCTATTTTGGCTGTTACATTTGGCTGTTGGCTTCCAGGCTTATTGTGAAAGGTGGTAGTTGCTTCATCCTTCCAATTACTTTGAAAAATAATAGCACTCTTTATGTGTTTAAGGAAGAAGTTTTCAGCTTTCCCAATGGGATAGTGTGGTTTCACACACAGAGTCTAATTCAGAGCTGATTCTGAAGATGCATGCTGTCCCCAAATGACTGCATGCTATCCAGTAATGCGTATTGAAGTTTGCTGATATAAATGAAACCTCCAAACCACTTCACAGAAAATGAACAAAGTAGTTTTAAAAATGTATTTGCTAGCTAGAGCTATTTTTGAGATAGAAAGAGTGAAAATGTGTTTCTTTACACATTCCTTGTGCTATTTTTCTTAGCCACTAGATCTTAGTATTGTCATCACCTGTGTCTGCTCTGGGCTTTTTCTGAGCTGGCCGTTCGGGTACTGTTAATGTGTCTACTTAGTGACATTAAGAAAATGTAAATGTTTCTTCTGTGGCTGGGTTGTTTTCAGTGCCACTCCTCACAGCTGTCTGATTGTACTTTATTTTAATATTTTATTCTCAAATTTCCACCTTCTGATAGTGCAATGTGTTCATTCAAGAAATTAAACATGGAATGTGATTATATGAGAGTTTTCTTAAATTGATTTATGTTTGGTTCACATACTTAGACATTCAATACAGTAAACTCAGTGTAATTTGCGCCAATAATGTAAATTGTTATTAACCCATTGCTATAGGTTATATTGTGACTTGCCGTGCTTTGATTACATAGTGGTGGGGTTGGGGAGGAGACACTGGATGACTGAAAATAATTGCCTTCTTTCTGCAGAATTAGTTCATTAGTTTGTGTTTAGCAAAGAAAATTCTGGCATTACACACACCAAAATGGTTAATTTTCAAAGCAGTTTGTTTGGGGTTCTGTATTGAGTAAAATAATGAGTATTAAAAGCAGAAAAGTTCTAGAGATTGGAATTGCTTAGTACAGTGTTGACATTCTTAATACCTTAATGTTATTTTTTTTGTTTGGTTGTATAAAGCTTGTCTAGTAGTGCTATGTTTATTACAGCGTATTTTCTGTTCTATAGATGCCAAAGAGAATACTTGAAATTAATTCTACAGCAATATTTCTGTGATTGTTTGGAAATGTCACAGGAGTTTCTCTGCTTGTCTGACCTGGGGCCACTGAGTATTTCTACATCTCTGTAAGGATGCGTTGGCTCTAGGTTATTCCTTTGAGCAAGTTTGACTGAAGTCACCAACAACTGATATAGCTATAAATTCCCCCCCCCCTTTTTTTATGCTGAAAAGCTTTTTTTGAATTAAAAAGATATTTCTGGATAATTTATAAACTCTATGTATAATCTAAAAAGAGAATCTTCCATGTCTGTTTTATAGTTCCAATCCATAAAATATTAATCTGGAATTAGTTGTAGGCTATGAATCAGTGGGTCTCTCACTACACAGTGGGGTAACCGTATGATGGAAACATTTGTGTAAATAACACTTTAGTAAAGTTTTATCTACTTTATAGCTTTGGCCTCAGAACCATTTTATATGAGGTATGAAAGTGTGATTAGTACACGGTAACTCACAATACGTATTGATTAATGTGATTTTAAACAATTTTTTAAGAGATACTAGTCTTTGAGAGTGCAAATAACCCCTTTCTGTAATCTTTGAGGTTTTATTTAATGGCAGCAGCAGCTATGGATGTGTTGCGTTTTTTTTCTCTAACTGGTAGGGATCAGCCCTCTGCACATGCGGTGCATGCAGGTATTGTGTGCTTCCTGCACATGTGTGCTGCAGGGCCAGGCTTTGTGTCCACAGGTCTGAGGTCTGCACCACGTGCAGGAGGGAAGAAAGGCTCAGAAAGAGGGGATGATGAAGTTCTGCTAGGAATGGCTCCCACTGCCCCAGGGTAAGAGCTGCCCCTGGTTAACGGGCCTTCTGTTGGTTTTAATTGTGGAGTGTAAATTTGGCTGTGTTTGTATGGATTTGTGCGTGACTTACAGTAGTGTTCTGTGAACTGATGCTAATGTCATGGCTTTTGTATGTGTCAGTATTTCGGTCCTGTAGGTGCTGGACCTCTTTGGAAGGGAAAGTAACCAGTAGCTGTGTAACTCAGAGCTCTAAAGAGTTGGTCTGATAGACTCCGTTAATTTACACTTGTTGCTCTAGGCAGGATGGTCTTGTATTACTAGTCTTCTCTCAAGCAAAAGCTTGATGTTATGTGCCTTTCAGGAGTACAGTAGTCCACTTTATACTTAAGATTTGATAGGAAAAAATATTTTACAAATGCATTTAAATTTGGAGAAGGTGCGTCTTATTTTATCCAGCACAGTGAGTTGAATGAGATTGGGGAAGGAGGAACTCCTTTAAAACAGTCAAGAATCACACAACCCAAAGGAAGTAACTGTTGCTGTAATTTTTTGTCTTTGGCTTAAGCTGCGTATGAGTAAGAGTTTGAAGTGTTTCAGAATTAACCACAAGATAGGCTGGAACAGTTTGTTACTCATGAAGGAACTTTTATTAATATACATGCCAGTAAACACGAACGGCCAACCCACAGGAATAGGTGTGTGCTCTGGGGATTGTGGTTTCTTCATGTTAAACAGTACTTCAGCAAATGTGATGCTAATATTCTTGTTTAGCCTGGTGTCTGAAAGGGATGAGGTTTGTAGGATTACAGCCAGTACCTCAACAGCGTTGTGAAGCAGTGAAGGACATAGGTAGGGCTAGAGAGGGACTGAGACAGACCCACGCGTGTTTTGAATGACGTTAGCTAGAGGAAAGGCTTTGGTTGGAACATGTGTCCTATTAGATAAAAAGCACATAACCACAGGAACCCAGGCTGGGTAAATTCTCTTTTTTCATGGAATATTTATTAGTAGAATGTAAATGAACTTTGGATATAATTATTTGGTGAAGAAGTTAATGAATGGTGTTATTAAAGGTTGAAGGAAGAAACCAGGTTTTAATGTCAATTTGAGTTTTTACTTCCTAAATGATGTGGAGTTTTTACATTATTCTGCTAGCAAGATCTGTTCTGCGAAACTTTTTTGGTCGTTTTGGGTTTTGATTGTGGGTTTTTTGCCTTTGTGGTAGAAATAGGAACTACACCCAACCTTATGATTGTAGGACAACTTGGTTTGGGTGAGACCTCAGGAGGTCTCTAGTGCAACCGCCTGCTCAAAGCAGGGTTAGTGGTAAGGTCAGACCAGGTTGCTCTGGTCTTCCTCCACTCTGGTGTTGAAAACCTCCAAGGATGGAGACTGCATAACCTCTCTGGGCAGCCTGTCCCAGTGCTGTACCATCCTCGTGATACATCTTTGTATCCTCAAGGTGAAATATTCTACAAAATATCCTACATGCAGTCTGAAGCTCTCTTGTTTCAATTTGTGCCTGCTGTCTCTTGTCCTCCTGTCATGCACCCCTGTGAAGAGCCTTCTTGATTACCGCCTTGCAGGAGGCTGCTGGTAGGGTCACCCTGAAGCTTCTGTCTCTCTAGGCTGGAGAAGGCCAGCTCCCCCAGCCTCTCCTCACAGAGCAAGTGCTCCTGACAGTCTTGGTACCCCTCCGCTGAACTCGCTTCAGTTTGTTTATGCCTTTCCTGTATGAGGAAGTCCAAAATTGGATGCAGTATTCTAGACTGTAGCCCTGAGACAACCTGATGGATACCAGCTATAATTCTTTAATTCTCTTCTGGACGCTTGTGATTTTGCAAGAAAACAGTATTTGATTAAAACTTCATTGCCATGGTATAGGTTGTAGATAAAGCATTTCCATGAAATGGAAACGCATTTCCATTTTAAAGGGCAATGTGTTTCCACACTGTCTGAAGGCACACACAACAGCCCAGCAAAGTCTCAGTCTGCAGTGTTGTCCTCTGATAATCACTTTTTCATATTATGCATTAAATTCAATACATAATAAATCAGAAGTGCATTTGTCTGAAGAAGTTGAAATCTTGTCTTCAACATTAAAAAGCCGTTGAAGAGAAAATGTTTTGAGGTTATATGTCTTACATGGCAGAGGAATAAAATTTTTTAAAGCTGTTTTATTCTCATTTTCATAGCTGTTATATTAAAGTGTTTCAGCTTTCTGCACTATATGGCTTGCTACTTAGATGAAAGCTGGATGCTGGAAAACTTGTATTTCCTTTCATATTTAGAACAATGTAGATTGTCGTGTCTACTATTGTGTAAGTCTTTGCATCAAAGTAAAAGATGTTCAAATATGACTGGTGAGGGTTTTCAGCCTCCATTGGTAAATTTAGATGCTATGCATGTTAACATCTCTTTTATTTTAACCATTTTTGTTATGGCTTAAAAATTGAGACATATAATATTTTTGTGTAAAGCTTCCCTTAAATACTTTTTCCAAAATAGTATACTTGTAGGGCAATGCTTGTTGGACGGCTTCATCACTAGACTCTTTAATCTGTCGTTAACATTGGAATTTAAGGGTCATCTGCTTCTGCCCAGGGTGTTTTAATCATAATTACTTAGTGATAGCACCACTTTCTTTTTTATTAGAGAATGCATTTCTTAGTTTAGTTTGTGTATCAGATCCAGAAGAAATAAATAATTTGACATGTCACTCTCTACATGTTGTTTTTTTGTGGCAGGATTGGTTTATAGCAGCATTTCACGTAGAACTATTCTGCAACTCTGCTACTGTAATATGGTTACATTAGGTCTGCATAGTTTTCTTTTGTGTGAAAGGCTATATGGCAAATGCTGCTTTATGTGTAGTACAGAATTGAGTAGTGAAAAAAGTTAAGTTGCTGCTTTCCTGTCACACCAATGACCCCCAGTGGAAAAACAAACAAACAAAAAACCATCTCCATGCTTCCCAAAATCTTTGATTAAAAAAAAAATATTGCTTTCTATGTGAGCATCTGTCTTTGGAGTTTCTGCATCTAATTGGACTGTTGGGACCATTTGTCCCAACCATTTAATCCTATAGGAGCCAGAGTTATTTACATCATTGCAGAAATATCTGTGCCAGCACTGGAGATGAGGGCTGTGTGTGTATATATATCCCAGATATGCATATGTATATATATGTATACATATATATGTATGCATACAAATATATGTATGTGTATATCACCAATACATGTATTTAAGTGTTGGAACTACTCCTGCTTCCATTTCAAACTTTCAAGATCTGACTTAGATGTTCACATGCTGTCTGTAAGAAAGGTACAATTGATTGAGTCTGCTGTTCACATTGTGACATTAGTGACATTTCGTTGTCACTAAAAGACAAGAATCTTTTTATTAGGTACCAAGGTTCCAAATTAATTTAGATAGATAGTTTTGAAGGTACTACATTTTATTTTGGAGGTTTCTGAAGAATCCTCTATCTTCAACTACTTCAGTGGGAAAGAAAGGATCAGTCTTAAACGAGTTCCAAGCCTGAACTAAGATGATGTGATACAGTAATGTGATCTTTTACCTTTCTAATTTTATTTTGCTGTGATCAGAGAATTTTTAAATTTAATTTTCAATTTTGAAGGCAGGGACTGTAATTTTTCTAAAGTTACAAAAGTAAGGAAATAGAATCAAATTTCACTTTTCAGGAATGTTCTCTTTTCTAAGGATTTCCTTGTCTTCAAAACTTTATCACACTTTTTTTCTTAATTTCAAGTTATTTGAACGTGGGTTTTGTGAGTTAATAAAATCCTGATGGTGTCTCATGATATGTATCAAAAGGATTTGTGAGTCAGCAGATGACTTTAACCTGTGCTACTCATGGAAATCTGTGACAATCCTGTGTTGGGGTTTAACCTCAGCCGGTGACTGAGCACCACACAGCTGCTCGCTCACTCCCCCCCCCCCGCCCCCGGTAGGATGGGGGAGAGAATCGGAAGAGGAAAATTGAGAAAACTCATTGGTTGAGATAAGAACAGTTTAATAATTCAAAGAAGTAGTAGCAGTAGTAATAACAATTATAAAAAAAAGAGTATACAAAGCAAGTGATGCACAATGCAATTGCTCATCACCTGCCGACTGATGCCCAGACAGTCCCAGAGCAACAGCCCCCCAGGCCAGCTTTTCCCTAGTTTATATACTGAGCCTGACGTCATATGGTATGGAATATCCCTTTGGCCATTTTGGGTCAGCTGGCCTGGCTGTGCCCCCTCCCAATTTCTTGTGCATCTCCAGCCTTCTCAGTCGGTAGAGCATGAGAAGCTGGAAAGTCCTTGATTTAGTGTAAGCACTACTCAGCAACAACTAAAACACCAGTGTGTTATTGACATTATTCTCATCCTGAAGCCAAAACACAGCGCTATGCCAGCTACTAGGAAGAAAGTTAACTCTATCCCAGCCAAAACCAGGACACCCTGTGATGTGATAGTATATTCATCCTTTTATCTGTTCTTTTAGTGACTGAAAATATCTGTAGTGGTTCTGTGGTATTTTCCATATTAGCTTACCATTAATTTATTAGATCTGTTCTTAAAAGGATGTTCATTAACAACAAAATCTTTCCTGCTGATATTACTATTGGATAGTGTAAATTATCTTTGGTAGTTCATTAACACAGAAAAAAAATATTGACTCAGTTCCAAAGAAGCTTGCAGTTCCCTTTTAATCTCATCATTGGTGAGCTAGGTAGAAAGAAGGACGCTACGTGAGAGCACGCCTGTTGGTTTACTGATCATTTAACTGTTAGTTTCAAACTTTTCTTGTCTGCATGCTTTTACGAGGAAAAGTGAAAATATTATATAATCGGATGTCATGCCAGCTGTCCCCTTAGCTGTTTCTATAAGCACACGCTCTTGTGTTGACTGATTGTAGTCACAGACATAGCTGCTTAAGACAGTTGCTGAATTGTATTCTGACTAAATAACTAAACACTTGTGAATTCTCAGGGCGATAGTCTAAGGGGGATGTGAGATTTGAGAGAATCACTTTTACTTTGTGATTCCTATGTAATAGTTCATAGGTTAAGATGCTAATTAAACTGTATGAGAGGGTTAAATTTTGACCTTATGAAAGTCTCCCAGACAGTGATTACAGTGGAGCAAGGATTTTACCACTACTCTGAGGAGGCACCCAACTTTTTTAAACCATGGATAACGTTCAGTATCTTGAAAAGATGGGGTTTTATGTGCATCCAGCTTGGATTGCTTGTGTAATACGATTCGTTGGTATTGTTCCAAATTCTTCCAAATTATGTCTGTATTACATTGCATTTTTCTTCCAGTAATATTCTTTGTAGAACTTTGATGGTACTGATTTTCTTGGACTATTCATTGACTCCCAACTAATTCTAAAAGCTAGTATCTAAAAAATACTTAGAAGGCAATGCTGAAACTATTTTGAAGCTATTGATGTACTTCAGAAATATGTTATGAAAAAAAGAAACTATGCCTGGCTGTTTCCTTGGTTAGATACAAGCACTTTCTCCTGTTTGGAGTGATAACTTGCTGGCTGAACAGCAGTTCTTTACTGGACAAGTTCTTCTGTTGGCTGCACCCACACCGGTAACTCCCACAGAAGCGTGGGTGCTCTCCCTTAACTATCACCACCATTTGGGGGGTTCAACGTAAAGATGTTCATGCTTATCTAGTCTTGCACGTAAGCGTAAAGGAGTCAGCCTACATGGAAAATAAATACTGTAGAAATGGCTCGTAATAATTTCTAGGACAGTCTGTCCAATGATGATATGAATTTTTCTTGCAACTTACGGATTTGTTGTCAATGTGATGTAGACGCAATCACTAGTTGGTTCACACATTTCAAGATTCATCTGTCTGGGTATTTAAATTACTCTAGAGGCAATCTATAAATTTGCTTGACTTCAAATGAAAGGTCATCAGCATCAGTCATGTCCAAAAGTTAATTATTAAAACTTGGCTTTGACTCGAATACAAAATGAACTGAAACGAAAAAAAAAAATGTAATAATAGGTGAAGTCATGTTAATTATAGTTCTGCAAAAGGATCCATGCAGGCAAAAGTGCCTGCCTGTGTCAATTATACTGTAGGATCGGAGACTGGATTGTAATGGTCTGTTTTTCCTGTGTTTAAATCAGCTAAATTTCATCATACTGTAGGTTAGGTTAGTGCAAACAAATGATAGGCAGTGTTAAATTTGCAAACCTGCTTAATCAATACCTGAGAAATGTTTTAGGCTGCGTTCTGATGGCGAGCAGTAAGGTGTTATCAAAGGATATAGGTGTCTGTCTGTCTGCACTCCCACCCACCCAGTAGGATCATAAACGACATCCAGTTTGTAAGGTTGTCTGGTTCCAGCCCCCCATCCCTGAACCCAGGGCCAACTTAGAAGTTATATTAGATGCTCAAGCAGCATGCTTTCACATGTGGCTAATACTAGCCAGGTGTATTAACATTGTTTGTCTTGAAGGTCTTGAGTCTTTCTAAACTGCTATAGTACATCGGCCTTGAGACAGTGGGTGACTATCAGTTCTTACGCCTGTAAATGTCGTGTACGCATGCTGTGAAATGGTAGAATTTGTGTTGTGATACCTAATTTCAAAGAACCAGTGTTTGAACTGTGATCCTGTTATGAGAAGTTTGAGTCTTAACTATTATAAACCAACAGCAAGCCTTGGAAAATGGTGTTCTGTAACTTTGAAATTCAGAATGACTTCTAGGAGTCTATAGTGTAATTTAATAATGATGGTAGTGGTAGGTGCTAATGTATGTAATTTTTGTGGGCATTTTTCATGTTTTCATACTTGCTTTGGTTTGGTGGTTCTGTTGATTAGTAATTATACAAAATCAGAATAATACAAACCTGCTAAAATTAAAAGATGATTGCTAGGAAAAATGCCATAGCTTATCACGCAGAAAATTTGTAATGTTACTAGAGAAGTTAGCTTGGCATTTCAAATGTATGGTGTTGTACTAATACAAGTTACATGGCATTCAGAATTCATGTGGTGAAGCATCATAGGCCTTTCCCAGTTTTGCTGGGGGTATTAAGTCTTTGTCTAGTGACAAAAGAATAAAAGGGACATGAAGAGTGGAGCAGCGCATCGTGTCCTTTTATTAAGGTTCATTTATTGTGCCTGTTATACATGGTAGAATTCTGGACAATAGAAATGCATTCAGCAGTTGCTAGTTGGAGGAAATACAGGTGATTAACTGCTGGGAGGCTTGGTTAGCTGATGTGTCTGGAGAACGACTGTGTCAGGTCTTTTTTTAGTCTGTGCTTGGAAAGGAAGGAGAACTTTCATTGCAACAAGTTTACTGGATCACTCTCACTGGAGACATTATTGTTATCATTGTTGTGTAAACAGATATTACTGTTAAGCAAATGTTCGAAGGATGTGAAAACAAGAAGAAAAAATCATGATCTAAATCTAAAAATCTGATGTTACAATTTCTCTTGTTCTAATCAAAACAAGGTACTGCTAATATTCTTGGAATACATCAATTTAAATACTGGGAAAGCTTCAAAGGGATTGTAAGAATTAAATGATATTTGCAGAGAAAGATGGAGGGAGCAGCAGAGAATGACAGAACAGAATAATTTAGGTTGGAAGAAACCTCTGGACCCCATCAGATCCAGCCCCTCCTGTTCAGAGCCAGGCCAGCTTCAAAGTTGGAACCAACTTAAAAAGTTCGATTCAGTTGCTAAAGGCCTTATCCGGCCACGTTTTGGATGTTTCCAAGGATGGAGATTCCACAGCCTTGCTAGGCAACCTTTCCAATGTTTGACTGCTCTCATTGTGGACAAAAATCTCCCTGCTATCTAATTCCTTGTTGCAAGGCATTAGCCATCTGTTGTATGGGTTGTTTTGAATAGTATTGCTTATTCTTAATGAGTCCTATGAGGCAAAACACTTAAACTCTTACTTTTCAAATTCAAATAAACCACTGTGTTCTGCGAAGGTAATTGTTAGTGGCAGTGGTTTCATTTCTCTCTTCCCAGTCAAGTCCTAAGGATTGAAGCTGCAGATTTGCAGAAGGTTTTGGTTTTGCATGTCTTCTCCTTGTCTGTGAAATTACCATCTGCATTTTATGTAGTAACAGAACTATCCTTCTGTTTCTTTGCTCTTCGAAGTGCAAAACTTGTCCCAAAATGCGATTGCTCGGATATTCAAGAAGTGTTTTCAGCTGAAACTTTTATTATTAGGAAGTAATATTTGGTCTATTAGTAATGGACAGAAGTAATATTTGGTCTATTAGTAATGGACTTGCTCTTTAATTACACCAAGAGGACTAACTCATCTCTGGAAGGCCTTTTGAATTTATTTCATGGGAAGTAGTAAAACATTTGTAAAAGTGCTAGTGTGGTATAATGGGTAACTTCATTTCCTAAGTAACCCTAGAGCACTGCTGGAATATAGTCCTTTTTCTTAGTCTGAACTGTAGAGTGAGTTATTAATGACTAAAAGCCTGCAGACGAGAGCTTGCTGACATATAAAGCTGACAGTGTACTTTCAGTTTTAAAGCTAACTGTGTATTTGCATTTTTGCTAGTAGTGGTAGGCTAAGTATCAAAGGTTAAACAGACTGCTTCAGTCCTGATTTAAAAGACTTTTAGCTTAAAACTGTTTGAACTGTGTGACAAAAATGGAGTTTAATTGTTACTGTTATAATTTATTTATTATTATCTTTGACATCTGCAAGTTCCTATTCCTTTCGTTGGGTGTATACTCAAAATTAGAATATAAACTCGCGCAAACCTGCTTCTTCAGAGAACAATACTCCTCAGTCCTTTTGTGAGAAAAAGGTCACGGTTGCTTTGTAGATGTTAGCACTGCAGGCTTAGTGGAAATGCTCTCTCCTGATCTCTTGTTTCATGGGAAAACTGAAGAGTTAGAAACTGCAAAGGTACTTCATTAACCCACCTCCGTAGCAGAGGTCAGTTCTCACCGCTGTAGGAAATGAATGCTGTCGCTGGTGCTGTGAGGTAGTTGATGGCCTAATATGTTGTTCACAGTTTTTAATGGCTGTAGGGCTAAAATTTTGGTAGTAGGTGAGGCTGGAAAAAGTCCGTTCGGTGTAACATAAGTTGTCACAGCTTTCAGCTTATCATTGAAAATGTTCATTATGTTGGTCCCTTATGTATGACTTCCTGTAGCAAGGCGTAATGAAAAAGGGGTGAAAAGTTCATAACACANTTCTTTATGCCTTATTCTGTTTCTGGGGGGACATCCTGCTATGCTAGACAACGGATCAAATCTGTAAGACCTGAAGTTGCCGGGCATTATGGGAGGAAAAACCCCAAATCTTCTTTAAAACAAAATAATGAAGTGTTCATTTGGGTCTTTGATATATAATTCATTTAACGGCCTTCCCCCCCCCCCCCCCAGATCCCGNATAATTTAGGTTGGAAGAAACCTCTGGACCCCATCAGATCCAGCCCCTCCTGTTCAGAGCCAGGCCAGCTTCAAAGTTGGAACCAACTTAAAAAGTTCGATTCAGTTGCTAAAGGCCTTATCCGGCCACGTTTTGGATGTTTCCAAGGATGGAGATTCCACAGCCTTGCTAGGCAACCTTTCCAATGTTTGACTGCTCTCATTGTGGACAAAAATCTCCCTGCTATCTAATTCCTTGTTGCAAGGCATTAGCCATCTGTTGTATGGGTTGTTTTGAATAGTATTGCTTATTCTTAATGAGTCCTATGAGGCAAAACACTTAAACTCTTACTTTTCAAATTCAAATAAACCACTGTGTTCTGCGAAGGTAATTGTTAGTGGCAGTGGTTTCATTTCTCTCTTCCCAGTCAAGTCCTAAGGATTGAAGCTGCAGATTTGCAGAAGGTTTTGGTTTTGCATGTCTTCTCCTTGTCTGTGAAATTACCATCTGCATTTTATGTAGTAACAGAACTATCCTTCTGTTTCTTTGCTCTTCGAAGTGCAAAACTTGTCCCAAAATGCGATTGCTCGGATATTCAAGAAGTGTTTTCAGCTGAAACTTTTATTATTAGGAAGTAATATTTGGTCTATTAGTAATGGACAGAAGTAATATTTGGTCTATTAGTAATGGACTTGCTCTTTAATTACACCAAGAGGACTAACTCATCTCTGGAAGGCCTTTTGAATTTATTTCATGGGAAGTAGTAAAACATTTGTAAAAGTGCTAGTGTGGTATAATGGGTAACTTCATTTCCTAAGTAACCCTAGAGCACTGCTGGAATATAGTCCTTTTTCTTAGTCTGAACTGTAGAGTGAGTTATTAATGACTAAAAGCCTGCAGACGAGAGCTTGCTGACATATAAAGCTGACAGTGTACTTTCAGTTTTAAAGCTAACTGTGTATTTGCATTTTTGCTAGTAGTGGTAGGCTAAGTATCAAAGGTTAAACAGACTGCTTCAGTCCTGATTTAAAAGACTTTTAGCTTAAAACTGTTTGAACTGTGTGACAAAAATGGAGTTTAATTGTTACTGTTATAATTTATTTATTATTATCTTTGACATCTGCAAGTTCCTATTCCTTTCGTTGGGTGTATACTCAAAATTAGAATATAAACTCGCGCAAACCTGCTTCTTCAGAGAACAATACTCCTCAGTCCTTTTGTGAGAAAAAGGTCACGGTTGCTTTGTAGATGTTAGCACTGCAGGCTTAGTGGAAATGCTCTCTCCTGATCTCTTGTTTCATGGGAAAACTGAAGAGTTAGAAACTGCAACCCACCTCCGTAGCAGAGGTCAGTTCTCACCGCTGTAGGAAATGAATGCTGTCGCTGGTGCTGTGAGGTAGTTGATGGCCTAATATGTTGTTCACAGTTTTTAATGGCTGTAGGGCTAAAATTTTGGTAGTAGGTGAGGCTGGAAAAAGTCCGTTCGGTGTAACATAAGTTGTCACAGCTTTCAGCTTATCATTGAAAATGTTCATTATGTTGGTCCCTTATGTATGACTTCCTGTAGCAAGGCGTAATGAAAAAGGGGTGAAAAGTTCATAACACAGAAAACATCCTCTGCCGTTCATGGTCCAAGTGGGACTTAGCGTGAGCAGTTTGTGGCTTTGGTTGTGGGGTTTTTTTTGTTGTTGAGGGTTTTTTGGGTTATTTTTTTGTTCGGGTTTTTTTGGTGGTGGTTTTTGCTTGGTTTTGTTTTGTTTTTTAAATTAGGGCATGTCCTGAGCTGTTTACATTTGAAAGTTATGGGTGCATGAACTGTTTGATTTTTAGCTGTCCTTTACTCTCCAGAAAGGCTGTTACCTTTTTGGAATTTCATTACTTTGAAACCCCAAAATATTTCTTTATGCCTTAT
>WAAD01032040.1:355-23101 GCA_013389945.1 Fregata magnificens | reverse complement strand
CTCTGTGCAACTACCTGAAAGGAGGTTGTAGTGAAGTGGGTGTTGGACTCTTCTCCCAAGTAACTAGCAATAGGACAAGAGGAAAGGGCCTCAAGTTGCACCAGGGGAGGTTTAGATTGGATATTATGAAAAATTTCTTTACTGAAAGAGTGGTTAAGCATTGGAACAGGCTGCCCAGAGAGGTGGTGGCGTCACCATCCCTGGAGGCGTTCAAAAAAAACATGTAGACATAGCACTTTGGGACATGGTTTAGGAGTCATGGTGGTGCTCGGTTGACGGTTGGACTTGATGATCTTAGAGGTCTTTTCCAACTTTAATGATTCTATGATTCTGTGATTCTAGAAGAAGCATGGCCAGCAGATCAAGGGAGGTGATTCTCCCCCTCTACTCCACTCTCGTGAGACCCCACCCGGAGTACTGCTTCCAGCTCTGGAGTCCTCAGCACAGGAAAGACATGGACCTGCTCAAGCGGGTCCAGAGGAGGGCCACAAGGGTGATCGGGGGACTGGAGCACTTCCCCTATGAGGACAGGCTGAGAGAGTTGGGGTTGTTCAGCTTGGAGAAGAGAAGGCTCCGGGGAGACCTTATAGCAGCCTTCCAGTACCTGAAGGGGGCCTACAAGAAAGCTGGAGAGGGACTTCTTACAAGGGCATGTATTGATAGGACGAGGGGTAATGGCTTTAAACTGAAAGAGGGTAAATTTATATTAGATATAAGTAAGAAATTCTTTACTATGAGCGTGGTGAGGCCGTGGAACAGCTTGCCCAGAGAAGTTGTGGATGCTCCATCCCTGGAAGTGTTCAAGGTCGTGTTGGATGGGGCTTTGAGCAACCTTGTCTAGTAGAAGATGTCCCTGCCCATGGCAAGGGGGTTGGAACTAGCTGACCTTTAAAGGTCCGTTCCAACCCAAACCATTCTATGATTCTATAGATGTGGAAATATAGAAAATATATATGTATATATTGGGAGCTTAATCCCATGTGTTACCCTCTTTTTTTGCCTGTTTTTTGTGCAACTGATAAAACCTGTGTATCACCTCTGGGGAGAGAGCCATCTTATTTTGTCTATTGCATTTGGTTACTATAGCAGCAAAGATATCAGGTGGAGAGAAAGGAGGAAGCCCAAACAGCCCCAAAATACACATCTGCCATGTTTATATCTATAGAAATACTAGGACAGTTAATTTTTTATCTAGCTGAATAGGAGATTTATTAGTATTAAAACTAGATTGATATGATGTTATTGCATCGTATTTGGTTTCAACAACATAAACTTTTTAAGTTGCTGGTATGAATGTGGATCTTCTAACTTCACTAATCTTTATGATCCTTTAAAGAAAAGGAATGTGTTTTCTTGTGAGTATTGCATTTTCAATGTGGGCTACTTGTCTAATAATTTTTTTGTGTTCAGTGTTGTGGTTTTTTGGTTGTTTTTTTTTTTTCTTTAAATAAACCAAATATTAGCCGTGTAATTCTTTTAGCTGGTAAATGTGATTTCTGTAGACATACTAGGACTGTTTAAGTAGAGCAGGGAGCTGCTTGACGGAAGATACTATATAGGGTGTTATTTTCAAGTATTTGAAAAAGATTTACAAGGCACTGGAGCTCCAAATGTACATTCTGCAATTCTGTGTGTGTATGCACACACCTGGGGGAGGCAGTAAGAAAACTGTCCTGCAAATAGACAAGAGACAGCACTATGAAGACAGAATGGGATGTCTTGAATAACAGATATTATCAAACATCTTTGGTAATAGTGGTTCTACTGTTTCGGAATGCACAGAGTTAATGCTATAGTCACTTATTTTTAAAGATTAATTTGTAAACACTATTAGGACGGTGTTAACTCCATTAACATGCTGGGATGTTTCAGGTAATTCTGCATATTTTTGTTTGCTTTTAAAAACAGACTGAAAATATTAATTAGCTGTTAAGAGACTTGAATACTTGAGTTTCATTATGTTCTGATTTCATGCAAATCTATTTTATCCTTGAAATACTATATATGAGTACTTAAATTAATTTTCAGTATTGTTTGGTGTTTTCTGTTACATTCACATACAGAAAGTTTGGATTGCCAGTGTTTGCTGCCAAAGGCTTTTTTTAGGAGAAAAATAATGTATTTTCTCTTTTGGTATATTTATTGTCTCTTTTGCTGGCCATGTGAGTTCTTCCACATGGCAACAACCTCACATTTTTTAAAAAAAAACATTTTTCTCATTGTGAATTTGTTCTTTTCCCAGTTGAAGTTCGTCATTATTCTTGGTACTACTAGAAAAGCAAAGCTTGATTTATTGGCAGTGATCATTTTCAGTAGCAAGGGGGAGAGAAATTGCTAAATGGCCAAATTATCAATGCTTAGAAATTATGCATTTATTGCATTGTATTGCATTATTATTTTCTGATAGTTGATGGTCTTGTTAAACATATAAAGCTTATCTTCCTCTGTAGTTCTTCTAATTTTTTTTTTTTAAACTGCAGTATGTTTAACCTACTGTGAAACATTATCTTGTGGAATAGTGAAAATCTGTTCAATCTGAGTTTGGCTACCCTGACTGATAGATTAAAGCCACCCCTCTGGGGTTATTTCTCTTTCCATATTCATGTTTTTGTTGGAAAAATTAATTCCAATTTGTTGAAACTTAAATTTTATTTTTCATTTTTGTCTTTCCTGAGAAAGTTAGCTCTCTGTGAAATAGCTGCTTATAAGATGAATAAACATAATCTAATCAGGTTATCTGTAGTCTGAAAAGCCTACAGATTTTCTGGATATGCATGCTACGTGCTCTATCCTCTTCCCTCCACCTCCTCCTTTCCCCTCTCCTTGTCCCATTGAGTATCTGGAAAACAACATGTATTGTGCAACTGTCCTACAGTGTAAAACTCAATAGTTTGTGGTGCGGACATTGTAAGGAATCTAAACCTCCAGGCAAGAAGAGAAAGTTTGTGTCTTCTAAGGCCAAACATTTTCCTTGGATGTGTTTTGTTTTCATACTTTTGCAACTCATTTGTAGTGGCCCACTTAATGATATAAAATCTAATAGTTTAGATTCATTTTGAGGAGGCAATGTAGAAGACTGTCACATCTCTGTTAGTGTTCCTCCCTCCTTGAAATACCTACTCTCTGTTTAGTTGCCTCGAGCAGAGAAATAGAACATTTTTGATAAATGAATATTAGGAAGAGGCAAGTAAGATGGTTTTGTAAGTAAAATGCAGGCACATTTTAAGTCTGCGTTTTCTACCTGTTTTGAAAGTTTTTAAAGTGGAAAGGGAACAAATGAGAATAGAGTCAAAAGCAGATAATAACACTGGCTGATCAACAGAAATAGCTTAGGCAGGCAGCATTATAGATGGGAAGTGTCTTAACCTGCTCTTTGCTGCAACTGGATATTCCTAAAGCTGATTAAATGCTGAAGTAGGATACCTGGCCCATAAGAGGTAAGGCAAATTGAGTCAAACTGATGTGATGAAGCTGTCATGCATTAAAGGCTGGCCAGGGATTTTAGGGTCTTGCTGTAGTTCGTTCTCATATCTTGGACCTGAACTTAGATATAAAAGCTAGAAAGGAAGAAGATTTATGCCAGAAAAGCAAGGCATAAAGGAAATGGGATCAAAGTTGTGTTAGTTCCTTGCAAGCTTAATTGAAACTGTGTGGCCACAAATGGAAAAATGTGCTTTCCCTGACACCAAATCAACTATAAAAGCTTTTGGACAGGTAATTGTTCAGGTTGTAACTGAGGAAGAGCAGTGGTAGCAAACACCTTGTCCTCAGTTAAACCCTGTGTTGAGCTATTACAATCACAAGGTCTTCTCTGTTCTTCTGAGTGATAACTGCTTAGAATTACTCCGTTCTCTGTTGCATTCAGAATTGGATCAAATTNTTTTTTTTTTTTTTTTTTTTTTTGTTGTTGTTAAATAAATGGCTTTGGTGACTTATGATTTTCCTTTTCCCATCTCAATAAGTTGTTAATGGTTTGCTTTGGTTTTGGTTTTTTTTGATGTGACTGTATTGCTACTTGTTCCTAAAATACAATTTGCTAAACTATGTTAATGATTTTTGAAAATACCACCTGTGGGTTTAATTCAAAAGTTGGTGTTGAGCTTGGCTGCTGAGGCTTCTCTTCACAACCTGCATATGGGATTCCACAAGATTTTGCCCTTCCGTTCATCCTCTCGTTTCTTCATCTGGGCAGCTGTACTGAATTCTTACTTGTTGAACATGTTCTTATGGTAGGATTGATCTCACCTATGCTTTAAGTGGGTATCTGCATCTGAGCTAGTTATCAAGATTTCCTGAATCTTAATATGACTCAGAAGTTATTTATTTCTAACAACATCTGCCATGCATTGCACCATTTCACTTAAAAGGTATTTTAATAATTCATATTGTACTATGAATCACATTTTGGGCAGATTCAAAGATCTAACATTAAGTTAGTGAAAGATGTAGCAGTAGGCTAGTCTCACTTTGATTTTAAATAAGAAGCCTGTTACTGCAAAGTGCTGACTCCGATCCTTCCCTCCCCAGTACTGGCTCTTCCACATGTTTGCAGCCAAGCCTCTAAATTGGGCACAATTTAGTTTCTCTGCATTAGCCCTATCTTCTCCGAGTGCTCTTTGTTATATCTTGATTTGCTGTTGGATTTGCAGACAATTTGGCAGGTTTCTTCCTCCTGATACATTGACAAATACCAATCATCAGATGTCACTGGTAGCATCTGTTTGAGAAATACCTGTAATCAAAATAATAGGGGTGGTGCAAAGAAAGTTGCAGATGCTTGGGAAATGTTTGACTAGTCTGTTATTCATTTGCTCACTGTGAATCTTAAATATAAAAAGGCAAAGCTGACTGTTTGAAACAATGTACTTTAGATTATCTGGTTTTGTTTGTTTTCTAGACAGAATTCATCTATGTCCAAGCAACAAATAAACCAAAGACCTTCAAGCATGGTCAGTGAAACGTCCACTGCAGTAACTACATCTGCTGTTGATACAAAACCTGGCTCTAAGGTAAAGGAAAATTGTTTCACCTTGATGATTAGAACTTCACTCACTTTAAATCCAATGCTCTTTTAATGCTGATTTTATAATAGGGCCATGGGTTTAGCCTCGAAGTCTAATAACTTACCTCAGATAAGAGGTAATATCTTCTACCCAAGCAAAAACCTTTTTACAGCATAGGAGCACCGTATACCCACATGACAGTGTTGAATGATAATTTGAAAAACAGTGATTATTGTGACATGTAAAGTTTGAGAGGCTTCTTGAGAATGGAAGTAAGTGTATGTAATACTAGTATTCCAGCAAGTCTTTTGATAGTCCAGTATATATGGCAAAAAGTGCTGCAGAATACCAGGAATTGTAATTTGCAGGTCTTGCTTTTCCATGAAACCTTACTGCTGTTCCTCCTCTTAGTAACAACTTAGATCCTTTTCTGCCATCACTGTAGTGCACAAACTGTGCAGACAGCAAGTTTACACACAGAATGTTTAATAACAGAAAAATCCATTATTTGGCATTGACAAAGGGCCTGTGTTTATTATTGCACAAAATATAATAAAGCGCTGTACCTGAAGAGTCACCAACTATTTTAAATTTTCTTTGACCTTACAATAAATTGCAGTACAGTGAGAACGGGAGGGGACTGGATAAAAAGAAGCAAAAAAAATACTGGAAGAATTAGCAGAGATAAGGTAGATTTCTTAACTTTACCTGCAGTTTTTAAACTTCTCAGGCTTTTTTTAAATGCAAAAGTATGAAGCCGGTTAAGTAATTGAGTTGAGGAAAGGACTTTGCCAAATTGCAAAGATATTTTTGTTAACTTGGAATCACTTAGAATCTTTTTCTAATGTTTTTAATTGCTTGGGTGAATATTGGAGAAGATGAAAACAATTTCATTAAAAGCAAAAAAAAAAAAAAAATTCCAAAAAAAATTATTTTTTTAGATCCAAAGTGTATAGGTTATTGGACCAACACAAAGATGGACGTGTCAAATCTCAAGCATACATTTATCTTTAAAGTGCTAGATGAAGTTATCCCTGAAAACAGTAAACTTAGTAGGTTACTTGAATTACTTGATACATTTCTCTTTGATATTCTAACAGTTGAACTTACCAAAGTACTTGGGCATTTGTGTTTACTGTATTTATCCTCCTTACTCTGAATTTTTTTTTTAAGCCAGCATTAGAGGGAGAAGACTCATCTTTTCACTCTTAAAACCAGCAAACTTAATGGGGACCTAATACTCTGCTTTGAGCTGGGCATTTCTCCAGTGATGCAGTTGGCTTTAACGTACCCAGGATCACACTTCTGCCACAAAGCGTGCATCCTCTGTCACCTGCTCCCGCTGCTTCCCTTTGTCACTGTTTCCACTGATCTAATCAGGCTTTGCAAAACAGTGAGATCAAAAATGGTGACTGGATGCAACTTACAGGGCCACTCACATGCTAGAGGCTAGTTCACTGGAGACATCAGAACCGCACAGCTACAGGTGAGGGTAATGCTCTTTCCATCGCAGCTTGGAGAATATCCAGAATGACCTCCCAAAACTTCAGTTGGTCTGTTTTTGGTCCCTGCTTCTGTTTTGTTTGTAGTCCAGTATAAGTGTGGCCACGCATGCTTCTGGTAGACTCCCAAGTGTGGCATTTGTTCTAATATATGGCAACTTTAGACTTTGAATAGAGCTCTTGTAGAGGTCTTGCCTGTACTTTTCTTCTCCACCAAGTTTGTTTATATAATATCTATCCTGCTGTGGGCCCTCAACAAATACTTTACTGGAGTTTTGATTAACACAGAGAACCAACGTCTTCATATATGCTTTGTTTCATCATTGCATGTGTTTCCAAGCTTGAAATCACTCCTCTCGTTCTGTAGAGTCAGAAGGAGATCTGTTAAATTCCTTCACAGCCTAACACAAAATTAATTCAAGTGAACTAGCAATGAGAACAAAGGCTGTAAAGTGTGTCCTCTGTTTTGAGATTGACTTTTGGCACATTGAAAGTAGATTTTTAAGGTCCTTTCATCTATTTCTAAATGTTCTCTTCCATGAATTCCACAATCATTCTTTCAAGGAGTGAGTTCCCAGATGCAGACTTGAGGCACGATCATGAAGCCAGAGACACTGTTTGTCATGGCAAAGGTCTCTAGCTACCCATAGGTAATTATTATCTTTTATGAAATGCTTTCATAATTTTGTCCCGCAAATGCCATCATAGAACTATGTAGGTATAGTGTTGGAATCCTGGCCAAATTCAAACTGATTTTTATATAGAGCTATGCGCATTGAAGTAGTACCAAATCACAAAGTGCAGGAACAGGTACATGGCTTTCCACTTGATTCTTCTGCAGAAAGCTGACAGCTAAGAATTGCTACATTTGGGGTGGAGGGGGAAGGTAAACTGCCAACTGTACAGCAGATCTGTCATTTTCAGTTCAAGATGAAAGAGATGAAGACTTCTGGCTTGCTTGTTGCAGCGTTCAAATCTGAACTTGGATTGAATAAAACTTCTTGTTGTGGTTTAACCCAGCAGGCAGCTAAACACCACACAGCCACTTGCTCACTTCCCCCTGGTGGGATGGGGGGGAGAATCGGAAGAGTAAAAGTGAGAAAACTCATGGGCTGCGATAAAGACAGTTTAATAGGTAAAGCAAAAGCTGCGCGTGCAAGCAAAGCAAAACAAGGAATTCATTCCCTGCTTCCCATCGGCAGGCAGGTGTTCAGCCATCTCCAGGGAAGCTGGGCTCCATCGTGCATAACGGTTACTTGGGAAGACAAACGCCATCACTCCGAACGTACCCCCCCTTCCTCCTTCTTCCCCCAGCTTTATATGCTGAGCATGATGTCATATGGTATGGGATATCCCTTTGGTCAGTTGGGGTTAGCTGTCCCAGCCGTGTCCCCTCCCAGCTTCTTGTGCACCTGGCAGAGCATGGGAAGCTGAAAAGGTCCTTGACTAGTGTGAGCACTACTTAGCAACAACTAAAACATCTCTGCATTATCAACACTGTTTTTAGCACAAATCCAAAACATAGCCCCATACTAGCTACTATGAAGAAAATTAACTCTACCCCAGCCAAAACCAGCACACCGATGAAATGAAAAAGTAATTGTTTGGAAAGAGAGTTTCGCATGTTCTGTCCAACAGTGTCAGTTGTACAGTGTACAACAAGAGGAGCATGTTGGAAAGAAGAAAAAGAAAAAAAGCCAAAATGAGGCTTATAATTATCAAAATGTCATTATGTTTTATTAATGTGCATATTTGCATCAGGGGAGGTTTAGATTGGATATCAGGAAAAATTTCTTTACCGAAAGAGTGGTTAAACATTGGAACAGGCTGCCCAGAGAGGTGGCGGAGTCGTCATCCCTGGAGGCGTTCAAAAAAGGTGTAGACGTGGCACTCCAGGGCCTGGTTTAGGAGGCATGGTGGTGTTGGGTTGATGGTTGAACTTGATGATCTTAGAGGTCTTTTCCAACCTTAATGATTCTATGATTCTATATAGTCTGTAAGTCACCTGAGATGGGCAGTTTTGCAGAAATGCACATAGATTCTTGGGGTGGACCCCACCATTCTGATGCTGGCACTGTCTGACTTAAGTCATCTGAAGACTTTAGACCAACGCAGTCTACCCTTCCTTTTGAAATTTGAGGGGTATGGCATTGAGGGAATAAAAAGCAAAAGGGCACGCTGATAAACCACAATCGTTCTCTGTCCCAAAGATCTGCTTGTTCGCAGCCAATTCAATTAAAAGCCATTTATATTGATTACAAATGAAGGATATGGAGGAATAAAAATCTGTTTCAGTTTGAGAGTAAGGTACATTTGGAATTTATTCTGTTAAAGCATCTGATGGTGTGAACTATGCAGTACTTGGGGCAAGTCAAAAGCGTAAAGGATAGTAGTGTAATGTATTTGTTACTATATATGTTTTGAGAGTGTGTTTTGGATGGATTCTGCGCAAGAGAAGTAATTGAATTGTTGACGACGCTGGTAGTTGCTGGTATTTTTCCAGGATGAACTGGTGAGGATTACAACAAGTAAATAAAGAATGTGTCTAGCAGCTGAGAGAAACAGGCAATGGTGGCAGGTATCCAATTGTGCGAGCTCTGTGGGACTGTGTGGAGCTGGAGTGTAGAACACAGGGATTAGTCCAGGGCCACTGTAAATGAATGCTCAGTATTAAGAGTAGGAATTTCTGAGAGTTTCAGTTTTTCCTATCTGTAAAATAAGGATTTTGTCTTATTTATTTAGAGATACTGAAAGGATTTGTGAGTTCAGTTGTTAGTGAAACATTGAGATTTTTTGAATGGAAGAGTTTATGACTTAAACAGGTGTGTTTTTGTGGGCTGGGGTGTTTTGTGGGTTTTTTTGTTTGCTTGTTTGTTTTTTTTTTTTTTTAAATTCCCTGTAGATTCAAAGTTATGTGTTCTCTTATGTATGTATATATATGCATATTTTTACCAAGATACAGTCTTCCTTCCTGCTATTTAGAAAATCTGTTCCAAATGAAAGGCTGTTTATATTTTTTTTGACTGTCCAGTTTTAGAAAAAAAAAAATTTACATTTTATAATATAAGTTAGCAGCTTTCCTCCTCAGCTAGAGGCTACTGTAAGGAAGAAGATGATGCAGTGATGAAAAGGGATTTGAAAATTTTGGCTTTTGGTATTTTGTTTTTTTTGCAAAAACTTTTTGTGTCCTTCACAAACAAGCTAGCATAACAAATATACTGAAGTCAAAAGCATCTTCTTTGTCTTCAGTGACACAGGCAGTGGCTCTGACCTGCATTTTTCAACACGTGACAACAATATCAGAATATATTAAGTTAAGAAAAGACTATTGCAGTACAGACAAATGGTTTTTAAAATATATCTTTTCTTTTAAACTAACTTTTTATTCTAGCCAGTGGAAGCAAAGCCTGACATTCAGTATCTGTTATAGACTGTTTCATGCCAGAGTGGAATGAGATGATTAATACTACAGATGATAGGAAAATTTTAATTACATAAAGCACCATAAAATGATTTTTCTGTTGCTATTATGGGTATTGTATTGATATAGAATACACAGCCTTAGGAAAACTTTCCCCCTCCCATGTTACAGAAATTGTTTGGTATTTTGACCAAGTCCAAGGATGACTTTTCTACATTGTGGTCTGCATTTTTTTTAAATTAAATAAGGTCGGAGAATCAAAGTGCTTGATCACTGACAGGGGATCTGATGAAAAAATCGAATTTAAACCCTGCTGTCAGACTAGATCAGGTCCATCCACCCTTCCTAGGATAAATATGAGAAACAGAATTTAGTTTCCTAATTTTTCTACCTTTTGTAAATTGATTTCTGTTCAGGTGCAAAGCATAGATTTTTGACTTTCAGAGCCTTAAACAGTTTGGGCCTCATTGTTTTTCATCACCCTTGTAATGTAGCTGTTGCGCCTAACATTTGGCAACAGTTTTTAAAAATCTTGACTGACTTGATTACTTCTTGTTTTTCTTAAGAGAAAATATATATGGCTTGGCCTGATGATCATGCGATCACCCAGAGCTTGGCTGTCCTCGTGGTACATCTTTGTGTGTTCGTTTAAAGTGATGTTTGGACACAGGTTCACAAGCGATCTTTTAAAATATTTTCAATAGCAAACACAAAATGCCTAACATCTTATTTCTTCCTTCCTTTAGTCTCAGACTTGCTGCTTGTGGGTCTGTGAATGAGTACCGAGAGAGATTTTGTGGTTGTAACTGACACGCTGTCTTTGCACAAAGCTAGCGCTCTGCAGCCTGTTAGTCGAGTGCCTTAGCACAAGTATGGCAGAGAAATGGGCTAAGATATATCGGTGATACGATCCTCACCTGGCTTTTACTGTGAACTGGTTATTGCCAGATGAATAGCAGGAGCATCTGCTCAGAAACCAGTTGCTGTTTACAACCTGGCCTGTTAGGTTTGTGCTAGCCCTAGAGAGCTGAGCTGCTCAGGTGATCTCCTGTGCTGCCCTGGGCTGTGGGTAAATCTTGTGCAGACTCTCACTGAGGTGTTAGGTCAAGTGTCAGTCCTAGGGAAAAGCCCACACTTGGCATTCTTCCTTTCTCCTAAGTGTCAGGGCATTTCACAGAAATGACCTTGACATGCAGCTCACCTGACTTCTCAGCAGAGCTGAAAGCAGCTTGCTGCTTCCTGGTAAAAAAAAAAAAAGACCTCGGGGAAACTACCTAATAAAATCTGCCTTTGATATCTCCTTATGAGTGTTAAATCTACATTGCTGTTTTATATGCTATAGCACCAAAGAAAAAGTGGATTTTTTTTTTCCTGATTATTGCTATTATCTTAATCCTGCGTTAAGATGTGTGCTTATGTCTACTGAAATGTGTGAAATTTAGTGCAGGTTGGTAAAGCCTGGCCTCAAAATTAACAGAATCCATTTAACATTATCATCTATTGCTAGAATATTTTATTACTGTATATGCTGTCTTCTAGTCCAGATGTTGCCTGACTGGCAGAAACAGTACACTGAGATATTTTTATGATATCATCCCTTGCATATGACAAATGTGCTCATTTCCAGAGCTGCTGTTTGTCTGCAGCTGACAGAGCATCAGTACCCTAACCAGCTGAAAGGAGACACTCAAGCAAAGGAGACATTGTAGGAAGGAGACAGAGAGTGAATCTGGACAGCTCTTTCCTTGGAGAAGTCGGGAGCAACTGGAAGGGTGGTTTGTGCTCCTCAGGTTCCTACAGCCATTGCAGTAGCAAACTGTGCTGAGGTTGGAAAAGAACAGGCAGATTATTCATCCAGAGTTTCTTGCTGTCTTTTTCACAGACCGATAGGCTTTCCTTGTTTGTTTTTGAAATAGTTTTGCCCATGTGAGTCAAAATTGAGGTTGCAGTAAAACACAAACCATGACCTAGACCTTGTGATTTCCACTTACTGCCGTCTTGGTCTCTTAGCAGCGTCACTCTATGTCTTCTCCTTTGTTTGCAGGGTCAATGTCCAAGCATTTTATTAACCTATCAATGTTGTTTGAATTTAAACAGGAAAGAAAACCAAAACCAGCAGCAACAAAAAAAACCAAACCCCAAACAACGAGCAGCAAGAGTAGGATTCATGTGCACAAAGAGAGAGACTTGCATGCAGCTCTTGTAGTGTACTCAAAAATACTTCCCAAGCACACTTAAAACCTCAGCAGTTCTGCCTTTCAGACTTCAGTCACCAGTGCTACTGCTGTTCAGCTGGGAGTTGGCGGACCATCCTGGCACTGATATGTTGATGAAAGTCGGAGATTGACTTTGCTATGTTGTAAATATCATTGTCTATTTACTTGCCCTTGAAAACCCTATAAATACTTTGTTACTGTGTAATGAAGCATGAATTATTGCAGTGAGGTTATTTGTAATATGAAATGAGTCTCAGTACAGTTTAAAAACCACTGCTACATTATACTTCTTTACAGGTTGTGAAGGCTGGAAACAAAGTTCATAGCTTTGGAAAGAGGGAACAAGCTATCAGAAGGAATCCCAATGTTCCTGTTATAGTAAGAGGCTGGCTACACAAACAGGTATGCATGTAATCATCTGTTTCGCTCATATACTTCAGTACAATCATCAAGTAAAAGTGCCTTCCAAGTAACTGAAAAAACAAAAGCTCAAATGTTGGTGATGCAGGGCAGTGTTGGGTACTCCCGCAAACTTCTGTAATGAGGGGCTTGTGCTCAGCAAGTGCGAAAACCAAGTTTTACATACAGGTTTGATTAAAAAGTGGAAACAATGATAAATGGACATCGCCATCACACTTAAATGCTGAGGCTATAACTTTGTTGTCTAAATCTGGTTATTCTCCCTGATTTATCCTGCTGGCTTGCTGCCATGCTGATGCCAGTCTCCCTCAGAGTGCACTATAAACCCAAGGTTGGCTGTGAAGGCCTTATTCCATCTGCTTGCTTATGCCCTTATAACCTGATCAAAGGCTTAATTCCAACCCGTATGCCTTTTGTTCTCCAGAAGCAGGAGGGAAAAAATGAAGGGAGACAGGGACCCGTTCACCCCACATTGCTGTCACCAAGACCAGTGTCCAAGCAAAGGCTGGATTATAGGATTTCATCCAACAAACAGAATTTTACAGCTGCTGCATCTTGAACTCTTAAGCTGACAGAAGCACATCCTTGAGTGCAAAAAGTAAATAAAGCTGTTTGTTGTATGAGAATACTTCCCTGCTTCTAATTTGGCAGTCAGCATCCATCAGATTATCACCAGAGATCCAGCAGCTAGGTTTAGGGATGAGTAGGAGAAGGCTGAAATCTAAAGCTTACAATCATGATTCTACATATACAGGAAAGTGAAATTGCTGACAGCCATCCGCTTCCTCCTGCATGGAGAGCTGTATTCTGCTATCAACTCTGTTGACATCCACTACCCAAGTCCATTAGTTTTCAGGACAGAATCAGAACTCAGGCACGGTATGTGTTGACAGCATTGTAGCATGAAAAAGGAAAGGGAAGAAAGTCCTTGCATACTTAACATGACTGCAGAAAGAAGAAGGGAAATAGTATATACAACATTCCTCTAGCTATTTCCTTCTGTCCCCTTTCCTCTACTTGCAAACACTTAAAGCCTGAAGATGCTTTCTATGCTGCTGGTCTCATCAAAGCCTACCTCAGCTGGATAAGTTGTACTCGCTTAGGTTACAGTCTGGCAATTTTACAAGCTTCTAAAATTAATTTCAATGTAAATATTACTCATTTTGACAAGATGATATATATTATACATAGAGATATATAAAGAGATCTCCACAGGCATATTATATTATAATTCATTAAAATTCGCACATTATGCACCCTGTTTTATTTCCTAAGGAATATTTGATTAAATTACATTTTATGTATGGGTAACATATGGGATATCGACTGTAGAATTATAGGGGATCATTGTCTGAAATGTGAGGTCATACTTCACAGCTGTGCAGAGATTTTCATCTTGGTCTACAGGCAATCCTTGTTGGAGTTTGTGCCATTCAGATGCACACTTCGTTTCTTTATTGCAGGATAAATCTGTCTAGATAAAATATGCATTGGTTGTGTATAAGGTTAATCTGAATGCTGTTTGGGATGTGAGTTTAATTACCTAATGAAAATTAGCAGTTTGAGTATTCTACGCTGATTATTTTATAGCTGGATGTTTTGCCTCTTATCTTTCTTAGTACATAATATTTTGCTAAAATATAAACCACCTGGTTTTGCAATTAATACCATATTTAGGTAGACTTCTGGTAAAGTACTTACTGGTACTGCATTGCATGATAAGCTGTTAACTTTCCTTACATCAAAAGTGTATCATATTTCTTGCATTTCAGGATAGCTCTGGAATGCGATTATGGAAAAGACGATGGTTTGTGCTTGCTGATTATTGTTTGTTTTACTACAAAGGTGAGTAGATACTAGCTCTTTTGACTTAGCCTGTAACAGTTCACCTGTTCAGATCACAGTGCAAGCATAAACTAATTGAACTCTTCAGATATAGTTAGGTATTCTGAGAAGATGCGTAGTGAAACGGTTACTTCTCTATATGTCTTTAATGCGCAGCAAATTTCAGGCCAGAGTTGGGGAACAAGGGGGTGCTGTATGATCTTTTTGTCACATAACTTATCTTTGATATATGCCAAGGTTTATGTTGCAAAACATTTGGCAGCAATACCAATTTAAGATTTATCCCATCTCTGGTCTGTGTTGTGTTACCTACTTGCTTGCACTTGGACAGCTGATTTTTTGAGAATGCACTATGGCCAGATCAGGGTATTGATTCAGCTTTAATCCAAGGGACGGTGTAGGAGTGAGAACTTCTGAATGCAGCGTTTCTACCAAAAAAGGTTAGATGTGATCCTAGCCTGAACTGGAAATAATGGTATTACATAAGGTTATTTTGAAGGTTTGAATATTGTGTAGTGTGTTACAGTTTCTGGAAAGCCTTACAGAATGTGAAACTCAAATTCATGTTTCTAGGCGCTGCATTTCTGCTGCTGATCACTTTAGAGCCAGGAGTAATAGAGGTTTCCTAATTATAGCAATTAGCCTAGATGTAGAATGCTAAATGGAAGGTCCATCATGTTATGCAGCCTGTCAGAGTTCATTTGTCACAATAAGCTTTATTCTCAGAGAGTATTCTTCTGTCTGAACCTAAAAAAAAAATCAACACTCCCCTCCCCCAAAAAACCCCAACAAAAACCCAAACTGATCTTTTTAAAAAAAATTCAATCTTGTTTCTTTAAAACATTTTTCTCCATGTGTTGTTGGTGTTAAGTCATAAAAAAAATTCAGGTCAGAAGGGACTTCAGGAAGTGTCTAGTCCAGCCGCCTGGTGAAAGCAGGGTCAGGAAAGAAGTCAGCCCAGGTTGCTCAGGGCTTAATCCAGTCAGGCGTTGAAAACCTCCAAGGATGGAGATGGCACAACCTCCCTGGTCGGCCTGTTCTGCTGCTGCTCTGTCCTCATGGGGAAAATTCTTTTCCCTTACATCCAGTCTGAACCGGTCTTCTTTCTACTTAATGCCTGTTGTCTTTGTGTCCATAAAAGAGGATGTATTGTTATTCCACTGAAAAGTGCAGTGAATTAGATTCTATTATTTTTATTCAACAGACAGCAGAGAAGAATCTGTTTTGGGTAGCATACCATTGCCTAGTTACGTAATATCTCCAGTTGGACCTGAAGATCGCATAAATCGCAAATTTTCTTTTAAGGTACAGTTACAAAGCTTATTAGCTAATCATATTTTAAAATGTTTATTTGCATTAGAAAAGATGCTGTTGTAAACAGAGACATCATCTGCTTTCCTATTTTATTTATTTTTTTCTTTTAAAGTAGACAGGTTTATTGACTGCTTGTTTAAATGTGACATAGCACTTTTTTGTTGCTTATGAATTGACATTCATATGTCTGTTACTATGTAAGTGTCTTTAGAGCTTAATAATGTGTCTGTGAATAAAGATCCTGTTTCTAAAATTAGAAATTACTATTGATAAGTTATTCCAGTACTGATTACAAATGGAAAGAAAAGTTGTTCTTTTTTCTTTATAGAGTACTTGATCTCATAGTGGACTGATGGCCTTTTGGTTTTGTTGTGTTCTTTCTTAAATAAAATAACCAGCTCAGTTCTTGCAGTTGGAAGATGACAACACTGTAGCTTTTGATGTATAATTTCCTCATTTCAAGGGGAAAAAAGAGTAACCAATTTTTTTCTCCTTTTTTTGAGGGGAGCAATAGTCAGCCTAAGTGACATGGAGTTTTTTAAAGAAAAAATATTCTTGTTTTGATATAGTTTGAGGTTGGTTTTGTGCTTTTTTTTTTTTTTTTTAAATTAATTGTATAATTTACACTTCTAGTCTTTGTTATAAAAAATTACAAAAATGAAATAAAACATACATTCCTTCTTGACAGTGGAGAAACCTGACTTCAGTTGATTGTCTGAGCTGCAGCACTAAGGCAAAGTTTAGAAACTTCAGTGTACGTTGCAGATTTAAATTCTACGGATACTTGGAGCAGAACCTGTTTTTCTATCAAGCAAATGAGCTGTGTGCTTTAAAAAAAATGTAGAAATCAGATTTTGATCAGGTATACTTTAGGAGATCTAGAAGGAAACTTTCTGTTTAAATCTTTTCTGTGCTGAAATTACAAAGAACATGTGGTCAGCTTAGACTTTCTCTTGCATTTTGATTTTTGGGTTGTTTTAAAATTGTAGACTGCCTTTTGTTGCTTTGGGTTCTATTTTCAAGTGGATAATGGTTTGAAATTTATTAAACAAATATTAACTTGGGAAATGTGTTTAAAAAAAGACTCAGTGCACTTTGTGGAAGTGTTTATTGTACTTTTTCAAACTCATTGAATATAAGATAGCAGGACAAGCTACAAAGGAACCTTTGTTTAAGAAAAACATCCCATTCCAATATTTAATGAGTGTAATTCATCAAGCCCTCCTCTTCTAGAGCCTTTTCCTAGGAAGAAGCACATACTGAAGGAGGAGGAGCCAACGTACTTCTAGGCTTCTACTTCTCTTGAATAACTATTAGTGCAGACTGGGGAAGGAGGTAAAGAAAGTAGTGATAGTATATAGTTGCTTTAGAGTTTAAAAAAAAAAAAATCTGCTTTTTATTTTATTGAAAGGATGTTTGAAAATGTTAATCAAATGTATATTAGGATTATTAACCAGTTTAACAGTGTCAGTGATAAGGGGAAAAAAACCCCTGTGTGTGTGTGTGTGCATATATATGTATATACACACACACACGTAGTTTCCAAGTGGTATGTTCTATAGGCAAGCTCTCAAGTCACCACTGCCAGGTTGTGCCTCTCCTTTCCTGCAGAATAGAATTCATGGTTGTGATCATGGTTAAATGTTTTCAGAAGCAATTGCAGACTTCCCCTGTTCCTTTTAGGATATCATACCTATATGAGCTCTACCAAATCTTTAATCTGAGTCTTTTTCTGAAAATCAGCATGAGCCAGTAGCCTGAGAATTTCAACGTAGTGTCATTACTAAAAAGTTGATATAGAAATAGGGAGTTGATAGCAAAAGAAACTTTATGCTAGAAATCTGTATAAAAAATCCACAACATACATTTCATGTATTAGTTTGGGCCAGTCTTAACTCTGCTTTAGGTGTTGGATGACTGACTGCAGACTTGATCCTGCAGTTTTATTTTATTTAGAACCAACTCCTAGTAGGAGGATTTTGGAAGATTCCTGTCTCATGGACCCCATCCAACACTGACGTTCAATGGTGACGGAGTCGGCTGTGGGCGCATGGTGGCAGAAGCACAGCCGTACTGGCATTCCATCACTCACCAGCCATTACCTTTATCTAATCTCTTCAGTACGCTTCGACATCCAGAGCGTAGACGGACATTCTGTCTCACAACATAGTGCAGCCAGAAATAGAAAACACAAGCAGATTAAGCCCAAAATAAAGATAGGACTTTTTCACATTTAAGTCCTGAATGAGTAGGAGAATGTGCCATGTCACTTTTTACATTTGCCCTGTTATTTATGCAGATTGTTGTAAATCCTCTGTTACAATGGAGGTATTGGCTCTCATTTTAAATGGCTGTTTTAAGTGACAATGAGTTTTTGAAGCTAGGGAAGCAATCGAACTGTGAAAAAATTCAACACTTTGGTTTGTAAAACTAAAGGAAAGAAATTTACTTAGCAAATACATGGATGCTTTTTGTATATGATTCAGGTAGAAGAAGGTTGCTAAAATACATGCTCACTAGGATATACATTAAACCCTGCTAACTGTTAAAATGTACGCTGTAGGAGTTCTCAGAATTCTTTTCCTTTCCTCATCTCCTAAGGCCCAGCATTAAGCTTCTGTGTCTCTTTGGGCGTTTAACAATTACAGGCCTGCAGAACTGCATACAGGCTGTTCAAATGGAATCAAAAACCTACTTTGAAGTGTAGCAGTATGTGTGTTAAATTGTTTTGTTTAGAAACTCTGCTTTTAAGTATTTATCCTGACAAATTTTTCACATTGTTTATTTGTGCCAAGCGAAGTGCTGTGACTAGCTGTAAGCTGCTGTCATTAAGCTGTGTGACAGCCTTTTAGGACTCAGGATCCTTACTGCATATTTAGTTCAGTAGCTAACATCTTAAAGATACTTAATCTAATCACTGTATTTTTTAATACAGGGTTTTTTTGCTGATGCAAACGTGAGGGAGCACAAATCCAATGTATAGATTTTAATGTGAAAAAGTTTGCACAACATTAATATATAGCCAGAAATACTCCCTGTGATTCATAGAGAATTGACTGTACTTTTTAGTAATACAACAATCTTAAACATGAATAGTATCAATTTATGAAGGTTAATGTCATTGCAGTCTCTTTAGAAACCTCATTGTCCTCAGTCATGAGAACTAATTTTAATTGGTTTTATATATGTTAAAATATATAAGAGAATACTGAATGTAAACTCATTTGTATGAATCTGACAGTAATACAAATTGAGAAACTAGGAAGGCCTACCAACATTTGCTGTGAAGAAAACAACAAAACTTCATGCAAAGACAATGTATGCAAGTATATGTTTGTATTTAGGTGCATATCTTGCTACCAAATAAAGTCAATGAAGGATGCTCTAATGTTCCTGTAAAAGGCAGGAAGTAGCATTGGAGGTACAAATTACTCCTTTTTATTTTGATACTACCTTTTAAATTTTTTTTTTTTAAATTGACACTCTTAAGACTTACTAATGGAAGCATCTGTTAATTGCTTGGACCTCCTGGGACCAGGGCAAACTTCTTGTCTGTTTCTTTGATCTCATTGGTTTTCCTAAAAAATTTTGTCATAGTTTGTTCCTTTATGTTTTCTGGATCATTTTTGCTTCCTTAGGCTCCCATATCGCTTATAAAGCTTCTCTGGGTCTGGGGAGTCAGGTGAAGAAATGCCAAGGGCTATAAAGTTGAGAGGTGCCATTTTAGAATTCAGAAAAGGCAAGGTTCTAGCTTCTAGAAGTCCTTAAAAAGCTCAGTATTATTTGAGGGTGAAAGATGAGTTAGATTGTAGCGTGCTGTTGTGTTTATAGTGAAGGGTCAGCGTATTATTTCAATTTTTGCTCATAAATGTTTCATAAATATCGAACTTCAGGAGAAGGGAGAATTTCCTGTATTTTATAGCTTATTGAGAGGATTAACTTTGAAAGATTACAATTATTAGAAAACTATTGCCCTCCCCATCCCTCTGTCCTATGAACTGTGGCCTTTTCTCTCCTAGGAATTTTGAATTATTGGAGGTGAACGTAACAGCTCTAGGCATTAGTTACTTTTAGTATAGTCTTTTGTTAAGTATTTTATTTGGAAACATGAATCTTTTCATAATTTTAACTTGTTTAACTTTTTGTCCTTGTCTTGTCCTATTGATATGCCCTTGGGGTTTACTGTTCATTTCTCCTTCTGTGCCTTATGGGAGAGAGACTGCTTTTCTTCTCAATCTATCCACATTAAGGCAACTGAATGCATGAATAGGTACCAATATTATTTTTTCCCTGTTGTATGGTGTACGTGTGCGCATGTGCTGTGTTTTAGGCTTTTTAGTATGCTGTAGTCATCCTAATAGCTATTGCTGTAAAAAACAACAACAAAAAAAACCAACAAAAAAAAAGAAAAAAAAAAAAACAAACCTGCTAGTTTCTGTGTCTGCTAACAGTGACGGCTACAGGAACAGGACATTGGCACAAAGTGGCTTTCTTGCATATAAAACACGCTACTAATAAATAACTGAAATATACTTGAATTTTCCTTTAACCGGTTTTATGTATTACGAACTTCAGAATGCTGCGTTTGTGGATAATAACACACCATCTCCGTTATCCCTTCTGAAGCTATGAATGTTTATGGCTGTGATAGCTTCAGTCTCTCAAGGGAGAATGGTGCAACATACTTCGCATTTTTATACTGTTTTCACCTACAGCCTCTCAGGCTATACTTTCAGTTGTGTTCATCATGCACTGCTGAAAGAGAACCTGAAAGGCAAGCGGGTTATGTTGATCAGGATGTACAGGTCAATTAAGACAGACAGCTGTTAAATCAATTTATTGATGTGGTCCGGAGTCTCCACAGCTAGTTACCCAAGGTTCTGGTTTTTTTTCAGCAAGTATATAACCATGAATGGTAGGGTCCTACTGTGTCATCTGCAGCGGGGCATACGGAGTCTCCTGTTCTGCAGGAGTCGCTTCACTTCTGAATTCTAGCATCATCTTCTATGGGCTCAGCGTGGTCTGTGAAGGAACCCTGTAGTCATGAAGTCTACCGTTAAAATCATGGATTTCCTTTACATCTGGAGCTGCCAATTTTTGGTCTGTTCTTACACTGGGTGCTGACCATAAATTGCAGTGAATGAAATCCTGCTAAATCATATTTGTTTTGACTATTTGTAACATCTCAAAATTGGGGGGGAGGGATCTCGATAACAACAAAGAAAACCCAAACCCAAAGAACTCAACCAGGCAAACATGAAAAATATCCTTTGATTCTTAAATACCCAATTGATCAGAGCTACTGTTTCATGTATGCAAGTCCTGTTTTCCTGTGTTAAGGTAGGCGGCTAATGGTGGGGAGGGAGAAATGACCTTGTATTCCCTTATCGGCCAATGCTGTTGAGAAGCAGAGACTCTTTCTAGCAGGACAGAGTCCTGGACCTCTCTATGTCACCCGTTCTTCCTCTTCCTTCTCTTCCTCCTTTTTCTAGCTGGCTGTTGTGCTGCAGTCTCATCCATTCCACCACAGGTGTGATGGCAGACCAGGGACTGACCCCTGCAGAGACTGTGTTACTGCACTTTTCAAAACAAACTGAGGCTTCCTTGCTTCAGGCGCATAAGGGGAAGGCCACGTTTCACAGAGTTATAAGAACAGGCTGCAATAGAAAGGGAGTAAATTTTCCACAAAACTTAAAGCACTGTAACAGCAAGCAAATATTTTGCTCTTTGGAGTTGTTGATACGAGTCTCTAAGATTATGGTAATTTGGGAAATTCAGGGTAAACACCTGAAATTATAACATTTAGGGAGGGCTGCACCGGATTAAGTAGCCTGGGTTTTGTCAAAACTATTGCTGTGTTTCTGAAGCCATCTGTGATTGTAGAATGGGGTTTGGGGTTTTTTTGGTGTGTATTTATTTTTTTTTTTTTAATTTGGAATAATGAGGGGGAGAGGATTTCATCAAAATAAAAAGACCAGTCATTTAGGGAAGAATTGTGAAATACTCGTGACATTTAAAAGAAGATGTAGCCAAATTAAAAAGTTGCGAAAATTTTTTTCCTTTTAAAAAAACCCCCTGTCTCAGCAGTGTTTTATGCCATTAGCTTTTGTGTGTGATAGCAGGTTTAGTTTTATAAAAAGCAGTTTAAATTACTGATTTTATTTTAATATCATTACAAGAGCTTTCAAGCTGAGTATACCATCTTCAGTTTTTTGGAAAGTAAGGAGATGAATCTCTCCCTGCTAATCTGAAGCACATCTGCAAAGTAACTTTCAGGAAATATAGTCAAGTGTTTCAGGACTGATGCGACTTAGTAATATCTACACTATCGTTTACACAAATGTGGATGAGATTTAATCAAAATTCAACTAGCCTAGAGTTACAAAGACATTCCATATTGAATACATTTGAATATTGAATATATTTGTAGAGGAATTTCCAAATACCTCTAGTGTGCAGTGGAATTTCATGGAGTATTTTGGTGTGCAGAGATGCTTGTCAGTATTTTATATGCTGTGATAATTCGGTCAGTATTACTAACTTTATCAGTGAGTCTTGTGATTTTGCAGCTAATATAGAGGTTCAAGTGCACGCTTTAACCAAAAGATCTTAACATGCATTATAATCAATTCTTAAATAAGCTGTTTAATTGCTTGAATTGTAAGAGTTCTGTCTGTAATGTCTGAATAAATTTCTTTATTAAATGAGCTGGGAAAATTGGCTTGCTTACGCATGTCTCAGTGAGAATTTCTTTAATTTGTTTTATATGGTATTTATGGTAAAGGAAATGTATCTGCTAAGAGAAGATGAAAAGCTGAAATTTCCTACTATGAAAAACAGAAGTGCTGCACTTTTAACTTAATAGCGCGAGAAAGAGGTAGAGGAATTTCAGTAAAAATCACAGAGTGCTATTTGAGTTTGCTGCACTACAGCCTGTTGTGGCAGTGTAATAATTTTACCCAAAATTCAAGAAAAAGTCAAAGAATCTGAAAAGTTATTTAAAGATATCAGGAAAAGTTACAGTA
>WAAD01032039.1:257-29198 GCA_013389945.1 Fregata magnificens | reverse complement strand
GGGCGGGCGGGGGTGAAGGTCTGCCGGGCCCGTCCACGGCGGGTGGTGGGGTTGTCTGAAGGACCGTGCCTCGGCCTCAGCGGCGTCTTGCTGCGGGTCGGATGATGAGCGATTCCAACCCCCGCGGGGTCTTTTGCCAGCAAGTACGTGTTGCTGCGGCAAGAAAGGGGCTTTGCGTTGGATGCGAGGGTGATGCGATAAAGATACTTTCGCTGCTGCAGACTACGTGGACTTCAAACTGGAATTCGCTTTCTGTGCCGGCGCGTTTTGCTGTCTGAATGAACGCAGCGGTACTGATTAAACTGCTTGGGGAATAAGATGAAAATTGTTGGTATTGGAAGCTACTTTCAGGCGATTCTGAGAATTGTCATGGAGGTTGCAAAGGCTCATAAAGCTTTTGCTACTTGTTGACAGTGTAGATACAGTTTACTCGTTCCAAAGTGTGGTGTGGAAAGCTTCAGGGACTAGGCTTTGTGCTCAGATTAATGGGGCTTCTGTCAAGTTGCTACCACAAAACCAAAAACGTTAGGACGTCCAGCTTCATTACCAGGGGACTCTGTAGCATCACTCCTTCTAACATACTACACAGGAGATGCGTCTTTACTATAACAGTTTATAGCGTACTCTCTACTACTTTTATTCTGTTGGAAGAGGGGAGTTTAATTTCCAAATTTCTAAGCGGTTTTATTCCCCAAAGCCCTGGGGTTATAGTTATTGTGTGACAGTCACTCTGATAGCACAGTGGGTCTCTAAGTGTTTTGAGAAGACAGAATAAGATTAAATCTGTTAACTGAAGAATTAATACAGAAGAGGAGAGGTTTGATCTCAAGGCAGGATCCCAAATTGAAAAACAGGCTTGTTCTGCTAACCCTTAGGAAAGGGAGAGATGGATTCCTGCCTGAGGGTAAGGATAGTGGCAGTTGCAAGGTAAGTTTGATGCCTCCGCTTTGTTTCAGGAATGGGTTGAGAGATGTCCCTCTATTCCCACTGTTTCCTATTAGTGTTCTTCCCTTCCACACCCTTCCCCCTCCCGCCCCCCATGGTACATGGACTGTAGTATATTACTTTCCCTTTGCCTCATTACTTGAACACTTTGACCAGTAACATTGGTACTTGCTGCTTTTTGCCCCAGAGCGATAGCTAATCGAAATTCTGGAGAATTTTCCTCATAAAAAAGACTGCAGTTGGTGTGCAGTAGAAGTTGTTGTCAGTATACACTGATGTTTGTTGTTTTCAGTGAAGGCTTGGGTAATACATGGAAAGACTTAATTGCTTCTATCCTGGCAAAACCTGTAGTGCTGACACCTCAGTGAAAAAAAGGATTTGCCAGAGAGCCAGTTTCATAGCCCTTGACTGGCCCAGCTGGCTGTGCCTCTTGTACATTTTGCCTGGTGAGCAATATTGGCTTCAGAGACTTTACCTTCAGCTCTGCCTATACATTCATAAAAGTGATTTCATCTGAGCAGCCAAAATGAGATCTACTAATAAAAACACTTTTACTGATTATTTTTTTTTTTAAAACAAACCTGAACTTCTCTTCCGTGATAGATTTGTCTCTAGATACGGTAACACTAGAGTTTGTAGTCTCCATTGCTTAGAAAAGTGGTAATAAAACTTTCTTTTTGTCATTTTTGAGTAGTTAGTTCTTGTCTTCTGAGTGATTTCTGATACTTTAAAACCTTAGACATCTTACTTTTAAACTGCTCAGATTCATTTAAAACTGACAGTTGCCATTGTGAGTGGATTTTTCTCCAGTTCTTAGAGAAATACCTTGGCTCTCAGTAATGAGGACTCAAATTGTTAAAAACTGTCCTCTGGTTGAATGTTGGTAGCAACTATATCTCCTCGTGAAGCTTCTTGGCAGATGGTTGCTTGTATTTTTGAATGAGCACGGGGCCATGAATGATGCTGCTCCCCAAAGTTTAAGTTGTACTGGCTGGCCGTGTTCTATCAAAATACTTGCTAGGAGGGAACAACTCGTTCGTGTTTTGTTGGAATGTGTATCTGCTCCCATGGTGTACGAGAAAAGGTATTGGATGTGCTAAACACAGGTAGCTCAGCAGTCTGGAGCATCTTATATAGGATGTTTTGCACTTGTCATGCTCTTTGTCTAGTTTACAAACTGTCTAAAATTTGGTAGCTCCCATTGTTTTTTCTAATAGTCATAATTATATGGAAATTCTTTTAAAAGGTGGATATTTCTTGCTGTTATTTAAAAACTGAGAGAAGGCAAGGGGGGAGTCCTGCTGCCTTCAGTGTGAAAGCTTCATTGTTGTAATTGCCCAGTCAGCCAAACTGTTTGGTCGTGGCAGATCTGGGTTAGGAGGCTGCTGTTTCCAGCTGCTTGTTCCTATCTTTTCAGTTATCAGACTGGCCTGCTTTGCAGTTCTTTGAAATCATCCATGTTAACTGTCTGTCTTCATTTCACTGAACCAGAGGAGAAACTGATGAGGTGAGGTAGGGGAAAAAGCGAGCAGCTGTGAACAGCAGCATCTTACCGGAGTTCTCCGACTGGAAGAGTGGCTGTGCCCTCGAGATTGTCAGTAATAATTATTCTAAGATCATGGGAAAGTTTACATNAGGTGTGATATTTGGCCCTGGGATCTTAAGTTGTATTTGTGCCAAATTATTAAGCCTGTCAAATCAATGCTAACAGCTTTTAACTGAAAAATAATTGTTTTTGCTGTCTTTGTGTTCTACCTCTTTGTTTCTCTCAGCATGTGAAGTGGGATGCCTCAAGTAAATCAGAGGTATGTGGAGCAGAGTGGCGTGACAAGGAAAATTGCATGACTATGGTCACTTGTCTCCACTGTGCTAATGTTTTGGTCAGAGCATTAAGTGGCTTCTTGAAAGTCACCTGTCACTGCTTTGTACTCCTGTGTATGATTCATAATACAGACATATATAGGCACTGTTCTTATGGTTTGTGGTCTTGCATAGCAGCTTACAAGCGCAACCCTCTGTTCTTGGGTTATTGGATCACTTTTGGGTAGCCCTAGTGGATTGCTATTGGGTACAGAATGGTTCAGTGAGCAGGAATGTTGTGTGGACAGTTGAATTAAAGCCATGCTGATTACCTTGATTGCAGCATGCTTTATCCCCGAAAGCAGCACATACAGAGCAGAACAGTAAACCAAAAAGGGCAAGCAGCAGTGAGTATTCCAGGGCTGAGATAATGCCACGGTGATTCTGAACCTCTTTTAAAGATGAATTATACTTCAAAGTTCTACATGTATGTACCAGGCATCTTCTCAGCTTGTGTAGATATTGTTCCTTTCCAAATTGTGTATTTACTAGATAAATTTAGGTGTCTGGTAGTTGGTGCAGTTTCTCATTCCTGGATTCAAAGCTTACTGTTGACAACAGCAATTATACTTTGTTGTAGTAAAGCAACATTTTCCCAAATACTTGTTTTCCAGAATTAATCTAACAAGTTTTCCTGATAAAATCACAAAGAGCTTAGTTCATAACTGCCACTTCTCGTAGGTCTTTAAGATGTGCTGTGAGGTGTAAGGGGTTGTAAGCATGTATGGTAGTTGGCAGACATACGCTTATAAAAACTGTCTGTAGTCTCATCCTTCCTTCCTCACCTGGAACGGTTGTGCTTATTGTCCAGAAGTTTTGAAAAATCTTCTCTCACGGAGATGATGGAAAGTTGAAGGGAGTCAGTATATGTAGGAACAAAGAACTGAGAAATCACTGAAGCCCACATCTTTTTCTCCCTCTTTATAAACACAGTTCTGTGATTCAGTAAGTAGACAGTTCTTCAAAAGCTGCTAATCTTCTTGCTCCTACAAGTGTCCTTGACAGAGACTGTGGAGGGTTGCGAAGAGGTTCACTTCCCTGAGTATTGTCACTTGTGTACATAGTAATGTCTCTAGATCTGTAGTTTATATTTCAGTTTATTAGGAAGTAACACTTGAAGCTCTTTGAGCTATATAGGCATATACCTAGTCTACAGTTGTGTCTTGTCAATGTTTAATGCCAGAATCAATGTTTCTTTTTGTATACAGAGCTTTTCTGTTTCGTAAATCAGCGTGAAACTTCAGGGGATATACTGTGCATCTATGAGGAAGAAATCTGTTTTGTGGGGTTTTGGTAAAAAAAATGAGAGTCAAGCAGGGAATGAGCTGTCCTAGTTGTGACAGATCTTCTAAACCTTCTGTTTGTGTAAAGATCAAAGAACAGATTGATGGGGGCACTTCACAATGCTTAATTTATATTCCTGTATTGCCTTTGCCTATATCTTGGTCAGTTCTTGCTGATGTCCTGAAAGACTTGTGTGTTTGTTTTTGGGGTTGGTTTTTTTTCCCTGTCCAGATAAGAAGGAAAAAAAAAAGGTACAGAGTGCTTCTGACAGGTCAAGGAAATATACTGACAATGTATTGGAAAGATAATTGGACAGAAGAGCTAAGGGAATACAACAAAGCTTCCTCCTCAGAAATTGTGAGGGCATCCTTCACCCTTATGTCTTTGTTGGACCTAGTTTTTTTGCTTTCTCTAAGCAATCTTGTAACTTAAGTGAACAAGCGAATACTTATAATTGATTTGAATTACAGCTGACTGGAGAAAGTAAGCAAGAGACCTGGACCCAAATCTCTGACTAAGTTAAAACAGTATTCTTTTTTCCTGAGTTAGAGACATAATTAGCTTGATATAAATAGGAAAAAGCATTCATACTATCAAAATGAGAAGCTTCTCTGTAGATTCTTCATTCACTGTTTGCTAAGAATTATTTATTGTATGAAGTTGTGTTGACATGTTTGCCAGTTTCTGGCTTTCAGTCATATGACTAACAAATATAATGACAACTTAAGTAAGGGTAATCTCCAAAGTAAAACAAACTGTAGCAAACTTTGAAGACGAATGCTCAGCATTTTTTTTTTTTTGCTCACAACTTTTTAATAACTGGAAAATAACATGGAAAATTTTACCCAAATTATATGAACCTTTTATTCATAAAAAAGGTCAAGGAAATCCTCTGCACATCTAAAGTTTCTCTCACAAGTCTGGATCCCACTGTAGAAAGTAAAATCTGTATGGCAGCAGCCTTTTTTTTACTAGTGTACCAGTTCCAAGCAGCTCATGAAAATGAGCAAGTCCTCAAGGTCTGAGTTGAATATGCCTGTCTGAGAAAGTTTCATTCCCAGGCCTCATGATGTATAGATTTTAAAGAGTTTTGTGTGTCTGAAAAACATTAGCAATGGGTGTGTCACCATAAGCATGTAGGATGCTGTGAACCTATGTTATTTTGGCTAGGATGTCTGTTGAGTAGCAAACCAAAGTTAAATTTCAGGTGTGCAAGTGGAAGAATAGTATGCTGATTTAACTCTGGATAGGTATCAGATTGCTGTATTGCTCTAACTTCTGTCTGCAGCCTGTCTTTTCTTTTTTTTTTTTTCTCCTAAAGAGCTGACTAAATAGATGTCAATTCTAAGACCTTAGAGCCGTACATATAATCTTCATAATTTAAACTACCCAAAGTAGTATTAGCAATTTCTTTGCTCTCCTTGGTAGACAGTGTAATATTCTACATTGGTACAGATGTTTGCACTGGGAGTCTTACAATCCTAATAGGATATTTCCTGAAGTAAGTTCTCCTTCACCCAATGCTGTAGTTTTTTGGGGGGTTTGTGTGTGGGTTTTTTCAAGCCAAACAGCTGATATTGCTCTTTAGTGTGCAACAAACTGTTGGAGTCATAGCTTATTTTGCTAAGGAGTGTTTTACAGAGGCATTTAAACTTAACCTGAAACCATTTCACAGAAGGCCTTTTTCATTCCTTGGTCTCTTCTGCTTATTTTATGTCACAGAATGTCTTACAGACTCAATATATTGAGAGTAGTGTGAGAAAGTGAATGGAACCTCCCTTCTGAATAGGCTATGACTAGAAGGAGGATGTTTTACATGGAAAACAACAACCAAAGGAGGTCGCTTTAATCACAGCTGGCCTCTAAGAAAATGATAGTTTTATGCTTTTGCTCTTCTGGCTGTTCAATTATTCATTAGGCTATTTTATCTTGATTGTTTAAGAATAAAAAAGGAGTTTAAGGATTTTGGTCACACTTCATTCACATGGATGCAAAAATTGTTATTCCTCTTTTCAGTTTCTGGGAACTGCTGAGATGTTTATGATATAAAGCCTATCCTTTTTTCATCCCTCATTGGTCTTTCTTGTTGTTCAGCTGGGAAGGGCCTGGGTTTGTTAGACTGGGTGGTAGGCATCGCTTTAAGCTCCTCAGCCTCGGACTGTGCTGTGCTTCTCAGCCTTTTTATTATTGCTTTCTAAGGAAGTGAAGCTTAAGCAGTTACTGCCTCATCTCTCTAATACTGCGGCCTGTTAGTCAGGTTCAATCAAACCTCTCTGAGACTGAGAGGACTCGAATATAAAAATCCTACAGGTTTTTGAATGAAGGCTGAGCATAAGGAGAGCCTGCAAAAGGGAGACTCTGCTAATTTGGCTCTGCATTTGCAGAAACCAGTCAGCTGTGCAAACCACCTGCAGAGGATATTGCTTCTGGCCCAGCATTGGGGTAGCAGGTGTGAGAGGTGGATGGATGTTGTGTGGGTGAACTTATGACTTCAATTAGTAGAAAACTAGTTTTGGTGGTCATAGATGAGTTTATTCTTCCAGAACTTCTGAGAGCCAAACACACAGACTGGTGTTCTTGTAAATTCCTTTTCTCCTGACTGAAAATAATACCTGTAGCCTATGGGAGGAAGCTCTTTGCAGTTTTTCTCCATCCTTCTCCAAGGTACTCCTTTATTAAGAAGAAATAATGTTCAATTTCCATTGTTATAGTGGGAACTTTTATTTAATGTGCTCTCAGGTAAGTGAAAGAGTCTCTCTTGATCAGGTAGTATAATAAAAGCTGCCTTGTTGACTCCTCTTGCCTAGGGCAGTTCTGTTGATCTAAACAAACTTCCTGAAGGCCAGCTATAGGCAAACTAAGTGATTTGGCTAGAAGTAAAGGAGAAAAGACACAGGAGAGATAGAGAGCAACAGAACATCTATAGCCCCTCCGCTGGAGCCACAGAAGCCCAGGCTTGCTGCTGCTGCCGCCTCTGTTGCTGAGGTCTGGTTTGATGTGCTGAGGAAGATGCTATGGGAGAAGGGTGATTGTACTTCACACATCTTACTTGTGCTCCAAGAACAGCAGAGTTGTTGATGCCAGCTCCTCTGCTTTCTGTAGCAGGGGAAGCTTGGCCCTGGCCAGGCCTCAGACCCCACAAAGCTCAGTCCTATCTGTATTGCTTCAGTTGCCTAATGCATCCATTAATGTAGGATCTTGTTGGTCTCGCTGCTGGGCGGTAATGAAGCTGTTTGTATGCTGGATGTCAGAATGCTTTAAAATACCAAACAAACCATGAACTATCAAAGGTATTTGGGCGGTTGGTAGCTGTGAAAAGGGAAGCAGTGGAGATTCTAGAGCCCAAAGTATCTCTACGTTGGGTGGCTGAGGGAACTGGGGTTGTTTAGCCTGCAGAAAAGGAAGCTGAAGGGAGACCTTATCGCTCTCTACGACTATCTGAAAGGAGGCTGTAGCGAGGTGGGGGTCTGTCTCTTTTCCCAGGTAACAAGCGATAGGATGAGAGGAAACGGCCTCAAGTTGTGCCAGGGGAGGTTTAGATTGGATATTAGGAAAAATTTCTTCACTGAAAGGGTTGTCAAGCACTGGAACAGGCTGCCCAGGGAAGTGGTTGAGTGACCATCCCTGGAAGTATTTAGAAGATGTGTAGATGTGGTGCTTAGGGACACAGTTTAGTGGTGGACTTGGCAGTGCTAGGTCAGCGGTTGGACTTGATGATCTTAAAGGTCTTTTCCAACCTAAATGATTCTAGCTTTTTGTTGTTGTAAACTTTAGATGTTTTGCAAGTTGCTTGCTGTTCCTCAAATTCTGTAGGCAGCTGAGTGGTAGATTTGGGAATTTCTTCCTCGATTTGTAAAACATGAAGCCATCAGGCAAAACTGAAAGGAATCCGGCTCTTAGGTGTTAATATCAGCTGTCTAACAGATCAAAAATGGATTCTTGCATTTTGTAGTACAGTAGTACTTTGTAGTACTATATTACACAATCAAGTAGTCAACAGGCACTCTGGGAGCAGAAGGGAAAAAATATTAAATGAGATTTAACCAGGCTGGTCAGAGTAGTAAGCATCACCAAGTCTGGGAACAGTCTTCAAAATAAAACTCTGCCCCATGTTTGAGCTTACGGTTCACAGACTTGTAGGCTGTGTTGAAGGCTGGAAATCTTTCTCTCCTTTGTCTTGAAAATGTATCTCGTATAGGAACACTTGGACTATAGGTATAGTGACTGCCCTGATAAAGCTGGTGACTTTTGCCTTAACTGAAAGTGAGTTACTGCTAGAACAGCTTTAGGTAGTTTGCTTCATTAGGTTGTACTTTTGTGAGATATCTTGGTGAGCTGATTGAAGAATTTGCTGTTGTCAGGAAACAAAGGGAATGTCTCTTCCCTGCTTCTGGTATTTATTTGATCTTCTGTGAGCTTCTGTAGCTCACTAAGCTGGGGAGTGAAAAAATGTGGATGGTTTTCTGTGGGATTAGTGAGTTGAATTGACTTGCAAGGTATGGAGAGTCTCGGAATCGATGCAGCAGAAGGCAGCATAGGACATGACTGGTGCAGAGAAGAGAAATGGGCTTCCCCTTAGTGGAGCTGAAACAGCTTGGCTGTTACATGCGTGTGTGAGAGGAAGGGGTCTTATTCCTCCAGCATTATTTTGCTTAGAGTATGTTGCTGGTTAATGTGCTGTGGCTTTGCTGGAGTAGATACTCCTGGCTGTGCAAGAAATAGCAGAACATCTGTAGTCAGCTAGTAGAAATCCTTGACTTCTTGCAGCTGTGATCTAGGATTTTGGTTTAGATTCTGTGGGCAAGTGATATTTGGTTATTATTACAGAAGATTGACCATAGTGTTTGGTGTAGTGTCAAAATAGCTGCTGAACCGCCTGGTTAAATATGAAGATGATAGAATAATTTGGCATAGAACTCTGTTTTGTTAGTTGGCTCTAAAAAGCAAAGGTGAGACCACACTGATTATCTTCCTTTACTCTTTTTGTACTTGAGCATTCTGAAATTTAACCATGTCTGTCACTTTGCATATGTGTCTGCTTGTTTACATATGTTTTGGAATGCTTGAGCCTGTTTGTAAAGCTGACCTGTGCAACAGCTCTTTGTTAAGAGTATAATGTAGATTGTTAAAATACTGTTTACCAGTAAGTGTTCTGTACAGAGTGTTCTGTGATATTGCTAAATGCTTTCAACTCTTAAAACTTCCCAAATGTTTGTGTACCTGTAGTAAAACACTTTTGCCAGCAGAGTTTGTAAAGCCACTTTGGGACTGGTATCAACTAGGAGCTTGAGCAATAGGGTTGATCTAATTTAGTCTCTTCAGTGGAGTTCCGTAATAGTTCTGTTAATCTTTGTGTCCTCTCTAAGAGGCCAAAAACCTCCTTCTTCCCTACCCCTCAATCCTTAGCAGCTACTCCTTGACAGTTCATTAGATTTCAGGTATACCTAATTGTAGCTGAGGCTTTAGTTGGCCAGTAATATCAATGGAAAAGTCATAGTTTCATTAAAAAAAACCAAACAAACAAAAAAAACCCCCAAAACAAAACCCAAACCCCAAAAATGCAAGCTTGGTCTTGCTGAAGGTGCATGTTCTCCTGGTTAGGATTTTTTTGTTTCCTTATTTTAACTTTTTTGCGGGAGGAGGGGGAAACCTAAAACTTGCTTGTATAGTACTTAAGACTGTAGTTTTAGAGTATTACAGATGCAAACATTGAAGTTCCTTTGGAGAGAGTGGTTTGGGATACTTTTTGGGTTCTCTTGGTGTGGAGAGAAAGCAGAGATCTTTGTACTGCTAAAAAGGTGCTGAAACTAGAAACATCCTGTAATAGATCTGTGTTTGGGCGTAACAAAATTTAAAGAGAAGCTGGTGTCTAGTGTCTCCTTGTAGCAAGGTGGTGGAAGATCTGAACTGTAAAATTGGTTGGGTCAGCTCCAACATAGGGCAGAGCTTGGAAACCTGTGCTCGGAGCAACTGTATAAATGTATTGGATCAAAATGGGCTGACGTTATTCTAAGTTATTTAAACTAAAAATGTAGAACGTGTAATAAATTCTTAATTTATTAGTGTTTTGTTCTAAATCTCCGTGTTAAGAATTTTAAACTAAACCTAAAAACACTTGCATGTTAACTTACAAATTAAGGTTGAAATGTGAGAGTAAAGGATGAGTTGAAAAGTATATTTGTAAAGTAGGGTGTGTTTGCTCTTAATATTTTTATGTTCATGTCACTTTTCCAGCCATAACTAATAATGTGAGAAAACACTTCTGAGCATGTGACAGTGAGAAAATAGCTCCTGAACAACGTCATATAATTCAAATCTAAAATAACGGGGACACCCTATCCATTGGTCTAAGAAATAATTACTGTGTGCACTCTGAACATACACTGTAACTTTTTGGACACTTTTTTGATCAATTCCTACGAATGGTGTACTGTATATATATAGCTTAAAATGTAGAAAGAGAATCCTACTTTTGTTGCTCTGCAGGCTTTGTAAGTGGCTAACCAAAAAGGTTTTATTTCCTTTTAATGATTCATTATTTATGCTTAGAGTTGAGTTACATTTGTTTCTGTATGTAAATTATTGAAAAGTCTTGTTTAAAGCAGAGGAGCTAATTGTCTACAATCAAGCAATGTTTTTCTGCTGCTGTTTCCAAATTGTTGCACATAAGACCGTAACAGAATGGACAAGACTTGAGTATGAAGAAAAATTCTGTTGTATTCTTAAGTAGCTTTTGCATTTTACACATGGTAAAAACATGCCAATGTGAATGTAATAATTCTTGTTATGTACTCAGTTATAGTCATGAAGGAATATGGAATTGCAGGCTTGCAGAGGTCTTCAGAATTTGTGCAGACTGTTCTGAAAGTATGGTTTTAAGTCAAAATGATTTATTTTAATGCTCTACCAGTAAAGTGGACCTATAACAATTCCTGGGACTTACCTCTTCTAACTCCTCACAGATACAGCTCTCTGGATAAAGATTATTAGGTACATAAGTAGTTTCCTTATCGTTTTGTCTTTCGGCTAATTCAAATTTCAACCATAGACCTCTTTTGTATGCCTAGGAAGCTTATTTAAAAATTAGCATAGGGATGGAGCAACAACAGTCTGTGTGCACAAGCAGAACTCTAATCTTTCTGGAGATGCAAAATCAATTGTATCATAATACATATACAGTTTTTAATGAGTCTTGTTACTTTCTATTCCTCTTACAAATTCTGAGGTTTTATTGGAATCAGTGGATTTCTAATGTACTTTAGTTATTGCATAGAAATGCAACTTCCAGGGTTTTTAATTGCATTTTTGTAATTATATTTAAAACAAACAGAAAACCTAGACTGTTTTTTGTCCAGCTTGGTGCTCATTTGTAGCATTAATTCCATGCTGGATTCCCCCTCTAAGCCTTTGTGATTCTGGGAGGAAAAATTACATAGGACAGCGTGAGGATGCTCTTGATGGGATGCTGATTCCTTCCTGTTTGTGTCTTGCTTCCCTGGGTGTAACATGAGACAGTTGTCTTATGCAGTGTCTAATAACAGGTACTAGATGCTTAATAAAAAGGAAAATATAATCAATCATCGCTTCCTTTGTCAGTTCTTGTGCCTTTCAAAGCTTGTTTTCTCAGTGCTTCCCTGTTATCATAGATCTTGAAAGGTGGATGCAGTGAGAAGTGATTGTTGATTGAAAATGACAGTAAACCAGATTTTTATGTGTGTAAAGTAAAAGTCAAAAATGTTTTAACAGTAAGGTTTTTTCTAAAAAAAGTAATTTTTAGTACTCTAATATAACTTAAGAGGTTGCTTGTTGGAACTATTTTATTTGTAGATTAGTGAGTAAACATTTTGAGCAAGGTCCAAGTTACCTTGCAAGGGAAATAAATTAGAGAAGAGTAGTCTAGCTTTCAGCATCAAGATTTAAACGCAGTATTCATTTATTTCTAAGATAACCCTGAATTCTGAATATTTTATTTGGAAAAAAAATTGTTTCTTTGGTGGTATGCTTCAAGTTTTGCAAGGATTGCTTTCCAGGGCTGCCCACAGTTTTTTGTTGTCTAACATGGTGCAGCATTCTGAATTAGATTTATTAGTATATTAAAGTGAACTGTAAGGAAGCATGCTTGGTTGATGAGGTGTGAGAGTAATGATGATCATGTGTTTTATGCTCTCTTACGAGAACATATCCTTGTCTCAGTAGTTGATACCACTTGATTTTTGCCATTTTTCATGGTGCAGGATTAACAAATTGGAGAAAGGTAGACTCATTTTAATATGCTTCATACTGATACTCATCTCAAATGGCTCAGGTGTAAGATCCAACCTTCCTCTGCACTTGAAATTTGTATATAGATAAGTAAAAGCAGCAGAACAGGTGAAGCTTGGGTCTGAAGGTGGAGTTCTAATGATTTGATTCTCTAACACCTGATAAGAAGTAGAATGATGCCGCAACCTTTCCTTTGATGCAGAGGAGGCAAATCCCTATTGGGACACCTGCTTTGGCTGACTAATTATGTCTGAGTTTGCTATGTCTCTTAAAAATCTGATTGAAACTGCATTACTAGACTCACTGGCTAAACAGTTAGGATGGCTTTCTAGGCAATCACATTAAAAGTACCTTAACAATGCAGAGTAGACTATACACACCAGGACTGCATTTTAGCTTGTCATCTCACAACTTAGTTGCATTTCACAGATTTCTAAACTATGATTTTCTTTCTCCTTTGTGGTTCTAGCATAATTCATGCTCCTACTTCTCTACCAGGTTAGAATAGCAGTGCTACTGACCGACTTCCTTTAGTCCTGTAGCATTCCAAGCTGGGGCTGGCACTTAACAAATGTTGTTGAATGTATGGGTTGAAAGGCTACAGGTTACAGTTTTGTGGAGGGAGTGGAGAGATGAGTCAGGATCTATATCTGGTTTTAAAGCTGAGGACTAGGGGCAGATACAGACTTGTGAACGCTGTTTCTAAGTGTTACTGTTAAGAATGCTGGACTGTAATAGGAGTTTTAGGGAAAAATGGGAAGTAAATAAAGTTGATTGCTTCCAGTAATGCAATACTATATCTTGACAACATCAGAGCTCTGAATCATCAGAGATGATTCTTCTGGCAGGCTCCTTTGAGGCTCAAGGTTAAGATTGGAAACCCAAGGATGTGCATTTGGAGTGGGAAGGAAAGCAACTTCAGGTTTTGTTGTGGCACACAAAGCAGTGAAATACTCATAGCCTGTTGTTAGTGGCACACAGTGGAGTTGTAGAAAAGGAAGATCCATATGTGTGATCTTTGTTGAAAGAACTGTAGCAAAATGACATCTAACTTGAAACTAGATTTGACTTAGTCTTCTGTTTGACCGAAAATGTCAATTGTAAGACTACTTGGTCTTGTGGAGAGGTGAATCAGCTATACCTAGAGGCAGAGTGCTGGAGTTGTATCTAGCCTAGTGACTTTCCTACCTGCTGATGTTCATGGTTGCTACTGTTCAAAGCACGTCAGCTTTCTTTGAGTGGCTGTTGTGCAAATACGGCAGCCCAGTTTCTAGTCTGGTGTTGGAGGAAATTTAAGATCAAGCTTGAAGTAATTGTCTCTGGTATTTTCTAGTAACTTTCTCTAAAACTTGGAAATCTGTCATCCTCTTGGGCTGGCATATAGCTAGCTCAAAAAGTGGAAAAAAGTTTCATGTGCAGATTTTATGGGTGGGGGGGAAGCCAAAACCCCAAAGTAAATGAAAAAAATTCCCATTAAAATATCAAGTTCCACCTGTCCCTTTCTCAGACTTAATTCTAACTGCATTTAGACCACCAATTTATCTTAAACAGCAACAAAAAAGTGATTTGAAAAGCAAAAGCAGAGTGAAAACAAGCAATTGCATTACTAGAACATCACACTGATGCCACCAGTGGAAATGGTTAACATCTTTGGTTTACTGTACCATCAGTATGGTGAAACTCTTGCACAGAGTGCTGTGGGCACAGGCAGGAATAGTTGAAGCAATGTTGTTAAATAAGGAAGAAAACTGCCACTTGTAGCTGTTACTATGGCTGTTGTAGTTGTGTGATCATGAGAGCCCGTAGGTTTTTGCATAGTGTAATCCAAACAATGTTAGGAATAGGTGTCTTTGTATGTGCTAGTAACAGCTTCTTATTCTGCAGCGCTTTGGTTACTTTTCAAGCTCTTCAGTGCACCTACTGAAACATTTTTGAGTGTCATTTGGGAGTGTTAATATGCGTTCCAGTGTGGTTATATAAAACTAGCAAGGGAAAAAAACTTGCAACTTTTCCACTGGGCTTTTGTAAACTAGGGCTTAATTCAATGAACTAATTTAATACTTGTATCCCACAGGTCCTTTCAACAGAAAGCATTATTCAGTTCTAAAGTGTAGGCTTCTTTTTAAGGAATTTTGAAGTTTTCAAATGGATTTTGAGATTCTGTACCAAAATGCTATTGACTTTTCAGTCCATCTGAATGGATGACTTTTCCTGGGATCAGTGAAACTCATGAATATTCTAAGCAGTGACAAATATATGAAATCTAGTACACTTCCTGCAATTCAGTGAATGCAACTTGTAAGCATTCACAGATGCTGTTCCTTAACAGGGCTTTTGTAAGGCTTTGCTGTTGTCAACAACACATCAGATGTGATACTGTTAGCGGCCAAAACAATGTATTGAAAGTGTCCTTCCATCTTCAGGAAAGCTTATTTGTAAACCTCCCATTAATTTCTCTTGGATTAGAATTCCTGTGTGAGGTTTATTCTGACGTGGTATAAAGTTTGAGCAGCTTTTTGCCTTCACAAGAAACAGACTTCAACAAATAGCTACTCAATAAAAGTAAAATTGCATATTTTCACTTGTGCATTCACAAAAAGCGAAACAAGCCTTTGCTTAATTCAGTACACCAAAGAATATTAAAAAAACCCATCAAGATTAGTTATGGTGGGGACTACGTTCTGGATGGTTTGTTTGAATGTTATATTTAAAAAAAAAATAAATTAAATAATTAAACCTTGTAAGAGCCATGAGTATGCCTAAATCTCAATCTCTTGTACAGAAATATTAATTAAAGCCTCCTGTGTGTTTACACATTTTTCCTTTTTAAATCTGCCAGCTTCCTGGTTAATCATAAAACAACTTTGATACAGTGACAGATTGCCATCAATGTTAAAGGCGTTACTTCTTTTCAGCTTCCACAAGTGCTAGAAGCAATGGAGCTGAACTGCTGGGTAATCATGGTGGTATTCCGTCGTATGTGCAGAGACCGGATGGTTATGGCTATCTATGAAGTCAGGATGCATGAGCTATTTTGTGTTTCAAGAACGGTACTGCAGAATGTATCTTCCTGCATACCTGCTTTTGGGGAAAAAAGGTCTCCTCCAATTAAGTTTCAACTATAGTTGCTGCAGTAGTTGCAGATTTAAGGGCAAGGCTGTAGTGTAGTATTTAGTAACATGTTTTCTTGATGATTCTTTGAACACCCCTCGTTCCCTCCTGAAGACAATGTAAGGCACTGTGAAAGGTGTCCTGTACTTCTGAAATGAGCCTTTGTTATTTACGTAAGCAGACTTTTTGCATCTTTTTTTCTTTTATGGATGAACCTGTTCATTTCACTAATGATACGCAGTCCTGGGATTGACTGAGGACAGCGTCTTTTAACGATGTTGGTACCATGGCTTGGCTTTTTAATCAGCCCTTCCTTCCAGGTCATGTGTCAGAAACCGCTAGTTTGGTGTTCTGGGTGCTTACTTTGCTTCCACAGGGATAGACTAAGATACTGCAAGTTTCCCTTATGGGAACAGAGTTGTGGGATGCATGGATCACAACCAATGCTTACTAGAACACCTTGTATTAATTAAGCTATTATTAATAGCAACAGTGTGATTCCATTAATGGCAGGTAACTATTCATACAGTGCAAGCAATTATTGCCAAACATGCTTACTCACTTGCTCGGTTGGAACAACAGCTGGGAGACCTCCACAGAAGTGGAAGGGTGTACTGATGCACCAACAGCTTCTATGTGGGCGTTCAAAAAAAAAAAAATCTCTCAAGGCGCTCTCTCTTTCATCAGGTGTGTATGTAATCACATACTCCCTGCCTTCCTATAGCAGCTGCTGCTTTCTTGAATGCAGTATTTCGTTGTCTTTTTTTTTTTTTTTTAAACAAGCTGTTGTTGATGGCAGTGTGTGCTGGTGACCTTGGACAGACCGAGCAGAGTCTTGGTGTTCTGACTTTCTCGGTTCTCCTGGATTCCACAGGACCGCTAGTCTTGAGCTTACTAGTTCTTGGGAGACTTTCACGCTTTATCAGCATCAGTTTCTACTCTCGAGCTTGCTGTTTTCTGGTAGCTAGATCTTCAACTACACACAAGTATCTGTAGAGTCCGTTCGTGCAAACTTGCACGGAAGGGATTTTTGTGACAGGCGTTTGCTTGTTTCGCAAATAACAAAAAACATTCTGGGAACTGAAAGGATAGTTTGTATTTGAAAGCTATACAATGTCTTACAAACACTAACAGTTCATAACTGTAAAACTGTGCTGCATGGCAGAGACCCTGACAGCGCTGGAATTTAAGAGCAACTGTGCACTTTTTGGACAGATAGCGGTTGTTGAAGCGTGCTACTTCTATCTGGGCAAAGCCAAGAGACTTTTCTGTACACAAACGTGAACGCATTCAATCTGAGAAGGAAATGTGTTTTAAAATACAGCAGATGCTGTAAGTGAAGAATAAATCTGTGGATCTCTTTCCAGAGGAAGAGTGTGAAAGTACAAGGTTAGCTAGTTAGCACTGCACAAAACCATCTTTCAATAAAAGTGCTCCATATTCTGTTCGTTCAGAGGTCAACTTGTAAGCATCCTGAGAAGTAACCTTACAGACTACTTAACTTTTAATCCCTCTGTGTTTTTCATAAGTTTCTGGAAAGTAACCTTCCAATATTCAGAATACATGCACTTCTTTAATTTTCAAAGCGCTCGTACATAGCATGCTCTGTGAGAGCTTGTGATCAGAGTCGAATAGTACAGCCGTGTATCTAGACAAACACTTGCTAATATGATCTTGTGATGGCTGACTTTCTAAGAAGTAATAGAGCAATGCAGTCATCTGCCTGTTTGAGTGCAATTGCTTTAGGCACTGGCAAAGGTTATCTGCTAAATTGAAGCTGTGTGCATGTTCCCTGGTTTTCTAGTCCGTATTATGAAAGTTGAAGGTGTGAAGATTGCAGAAAAAGTCAGTAGTAGTTCACAGTTTCTTTCTTAAATCTGTAAGTTACACAGTGATTTCCAGCTGTTTTCAGCCTCCAAATAGCTCCATAAGATATGCTAAACCAAACCCCAAACAAAAAGTCTGCTGCTAAATTACAGGTAAGAAAGTGTCCAGTTTTACTAAAAGAACTCTGATATTGCATAAAGTAGCTTAGAATTCAGAGGTAAAACTGAGTGTTAAGTACAAATATTAGCATCAAAGCACCTGTAATGAAAGCTGCTCCACTTCAAGTTAATTTTAAGAGTTAATTATAAGAGAAAGCTGANAAGAATAAATCTGTGGATCTCTTTCCAGAGGAAGAGTGTGAAAGTACAAGGTTAGCTAGTTAGCACTGCACAAAACCATCTTTCAATAAAAGTGCTCCATATTCTGTTCGTTCAGAGGTCAACTTGTAAGCATCCTGAGAAGTAACCTTACAGACTACTTAACTTTTAATCCCTCTGTGTTTTTCATAAGTNTAAGAAGTAATAGAGCAATGCAGTCATCTGCCTGTTTGAGTGCAATTGCTTTAGGCACTGGCAAAGGTTATCTGCTAAATTGAAGCTGTGTGCATGTTCCCTGGTTTTCTAGTCCGTATTATGAAAGTTGAAGGTGTGAAGATTGCAGAAAAAGTCAGTAGTAGTTCACAGTTTCTTTCTTAAATCTGTAAGTTACACAGTGATTTCCAGCTGTTTTCAGCCTCCAAATAGCTCCATAAGATATGCTAAACCAAACCCCAAACAAAAAGTCTGCTGCTAAATTACAGGTAAGAAAGTGTCCAGTTTTACTAAAAGAACTCTGATATTGCATAAAGTAGCTTAGAATTCAGAGGTAAAACTGAGTGTTAAGTACAAATATTAGCATCAAAGCACCTGTAATGAAAGCTGCTCCACTTCAAGTTAATTTTAAGAGTTAATTATAAGAGAAAGCTGAGGTAGGACGCTATGCATTTGCTGAGCAGTAAATCTCTACAGTGGTCAACTTGGTTTAAAGAAATGTAGGTGGGTACAAATATCATTAGTTTATATGCTTACAATAAACAAAAAGAAAACCCTTCTCTCTTTTCAGAAACTTTTTCACTAAAAGGACAAAGGAACTCAAACCTGCTGTCCAAAGCGCTCCTGGTTGGAAGTTGTTTGGAAAAGTCCCACCCAGGGAAAACCTTCCAAAAGATTCCAAAATTATTCAGCAGGTGAGTAAACATCACACAACTGTAGGTACAAAACTTGTAAAAATTAATGCATAGGTATTGCAGTTCTCTGCTGTTATCTCCACGTTGTTACTATACAACCATAGAGTGCTCTGGGAAGACACTTTTGGGGCTTTTGTCTAAAGAATAGTAGTTACTGAGAAGGAGTTTGTGTTTTATGATTATCTCATACATTCTTCAGCACATCTGAGTGCTTATGAAAAGGTAATACATGTTCAAAAAGTGTTTAAGCTGTTTAGGTCAAAACATCACAACTTGTATTAATACTTCCTGTAAAATTTTACCTTATCTAACATATGCTACAATTTTTTTAATGGTAAAGTGATTGTGAAATACTCTAGGCTTCCTTTATGAAGTTCAGTTCTGAGTTACTTTTGCCTGTTCTGTGCAATAAAACCATAGTCATATTTATATATTCAGTTTTTGTTCAAACTAGATATTAATCTAGTAAAATTTATCCTCTTAAAGCATTCTTGGATATTCTAGTGTTACAAAACTGATCCCCCCCTGCCCCCAACTCATCTTTCCATAGTCCTTCTTGCCTGGAAGACTTACTATCTGGGTAACTTGTGACAACTTGCTTAGAATTCTGAAACATGTAGTCTTGTTTCATTTAGACTTTTAATCTCACTCATGGTATTTTTGTTTTAAAAATAGTACTGTAAGTTGAACTTATTTTGGAGTTACTGGGGTACTACAGAAAAGTAATTCCGATTTCCTTCCACTGATACCAAGTTGCACTTCCATATATTTGTTCCAGTGGAATCTGTCTTTAATTTGATAATAATAAAAAGGCATAGTCTTTAAAGATGAGCAATTGGGAATGTATCATTAACTTAATGTTAACATGCAATCCTGAAGTTGAAAGTTTTGTTGACCTAAGAAATGTGAATGTCCCTTGTGTTGGTGAAAACAGTAACTTGAATCTCTTGAGAGCTGCTTTCTCTTTGTCTCCTTTCTCAAATTCCATATAAGTGGATGTGTTTGGCAGGTGCAAATGGCTGTGAATGAAGCAGTGTTCAGCCATCTTCTGGAAAGAGCTTGGTGGCGAAGAGGGCCTTTTGGAAGCAACTAAAGTGAAAAATGAGAAGTTCCTTTTGAAGGACTTCAATGTAATGGGACTTGTCACACAATGAAATGTTGTAGGAAAATGATGAGATTGCAGCAAGTGCTATTTACTCTGAAGTAAACTGGGTGCATTTTCAACGTTTTCAAATACAGGTTTCCTTATTGAAATGCTTTCCCTTTTTGGGTGAGAGAGGGCAAGTGTTCTTTCTTAGTTTACTTGCAGATGAATGCTGTTGGCCTGGTGCTGTGAAAATACTGTGGTGAAAATCCAGATGTCTCTTCCATCCTGAGAAATGGAGAGTGTGCACAATGCTACCAGTCATCTGCTTCCCGTTTTCTAGTAATGAAGATGTTTGTTCTGGAGACCAAGTCATAATCTGCAGAAATAGTCTTATTTTCTTATCCTGCTGTCCCTCAGTGACTGGTTTTCTTTTAGACTGTAGTGTTCACACTTTTTTAATTTCTCTGAAGTGGCAGAAAAGCAAATATATTAAAACAGTTTATTGTCTTTAAACATGATTGAGTTGGTCCTAGTCACTAGTCATGTGGTTTGTGTTATAATGGTTGCCAGATTAGGGTCACTATTGGATTTATATAATCTTGAGTAACGTGTCTGTAATAGCTAATGTTTTTAGCTTCTAATTTAGCTAAAGCATGCACGGTCTTTAGATAAAGCATCATGAGCTAAGATATACAGTTATCAAAGGGGGATCCAGACTGACGACATACTCTGCACAGAGTTAGATTGACAATACCTGAGAAAATTTGATTATTAAATTGGGAGGTGACCCCAATGTCTCCATATTTAACATGTCAAATGTTTTGCATGTGTGTTTAAAATTTACAATATAGCTCCTTGTGCATGTGCCTTTGAAGAAAAGCCAGTGTTTTCTTTTCTCAAGATGTTCAAATTTGCTAAGCTGGCAATGGGTTAGAATGAATATAGGCACACTTGGTTATTGAAGATCAGTGGAAAATAGTATCTTCACTTTTGAATGGCTGACTGAAGTCCCTAGACTAAATTTTTCGCTATTACAGGAGATGAGTGAAAAGAATATAGGCAAGAATGCAGTTATGAGGCCTTCAAGAAGTTGATAGAAATATGATTAAAGCTTAATATGTTCCGTTCACAAGTAGTTCTGTGAACCTAGCAGAATACTTCATATCCTACATGCAGTGTCTCTACAAACTTCCACATTGACTTTCTAAATTGAAGTCAAGGGATCAAGTGTGATCTGAAACACAAACCCTGCATTTTTTCCCAATTTTATTAGCCATCTGTGGTCAGAACAATGGCTACTCACTGTTTACCAGCTTTTGTAAAATGAGCTGCTAGGTGTAAGACTATGCAGGTAGAGTGGGCTTAAGCTGTAGGCAAGCTGCCTGTGAGGGATTTTATGGTAGTTTAGTATTAGCAATAAATCTTGCTGTTCCTTAACAGCTATGTCATTCTGCATGGTTGAAATTCGAAGTTCTGTGACTTTACTGATGCCACTGGCCAGCTTTGGGAGGGTGCAAATAAACCCTTGGTTAAGGAAACTCAGTAACGAGTCAGCATTCTTCAGATGAAAAATGAGATCTTAAGAAGCCCTTTTGCAGGAAAAATTAATTCACAATAGGAAAAACTTTGTAATTAATAGAAGAAGGAAGTCTTTTGGGTAAGGGTAATACTTATATCAAAGGTTTATGGCAATATTGTGAAGCCTAAAGGACTTTCTGATTAGTAAAACAAGAGAAAAATTGCATCATTGTAGATTTATAGTCAAAAGGGTGGTAGAGCTCACATGCCCTGTTTCCATCCTGGCTGATGGAAAGCTCCTTTGTTTTCCTTGTTTTGGTAAGGATGATGTAGTAAATTGAAAATTACATTTAAATGAATGGTTGTGGCTCCCAGTCACTGTCTATCAACTAGACATTGCTATATATGCCTCTGCAGAGAAGTCAGGTAGTGATTCTAATGTCTTGACTAACTTCCAAGAAAATCTGGAAACTTAATTTGGGATACTGTTTCAGACATTTTTCAGACAATGACGCTAGCCAGCTCTGCCTTCAGAGACTGTCTAATGAGTATTACTGTAAATAATTTCTTTGCAAGTTTCTTAGCATATGTAGAAGATGATAAATATTTTTGTCGAAAAGCAGCCTGCAGGGCTTTCCTGGCTGGGGAGAGGGCAGAGTCCCCTGCAGCTGTGCTGCCATCAGCATGCTTTGGGCGAGATGCTCTAGCTCGAACTGGGTCAGAGGTTGAAAGTTCTTGGCAGCTGCATCTCCCTGCTCACAGCTGCTGGCACGCTCGGCTCTCCTTGGATTTAGAGCTGCCCAAGCAGGATGTGATTGAGGCCAACTCTTTTGCTGGACATCTCCCTCCTCTGGGCTTCCTTCCTTCACTGCTTTTTAAAAAGGGTAAACAGCAACTCCTTAGGACTGCAAATGTCAAATGTGTTTGATAGTTTTAGGAAGTGTGCCTTTTTTCATGAACTGCAGCTAATAAAACTGGCTATTTTAAGAACTGTGTGATCATTAATGATCAGTCTGGTAAATTCTTTTCAGTCTGTACAGAACTCTGCTTTAAATTAGACTGCTGAAATATTTTAGTATAGAAGCATTTAAAGCGGAAACCGACTTGTGGGCTGATGTGTAACATTTTGGTGTGTATTGATGGAAGTGCAAGTTCTGTTTAAAAATGCAAGCTCAGTTTCATTTTTTTGTGCTTATGGTTAAAGGAAAGAGCTTTTAATCCATGATCAAAATGATTCTGAATATCAAGTCATTAAGTTTAGCTCTTGCTTTTTATTCAAGCAGTCTTGAATACTTTTTATTGATTTGTTTAAAGCAGCATGGTGATTTTTTCCTAATATGCCTGAATTAAAGTAAACCCAAAATATGGAAATACACATTGCAAGATAAAGAAAAGTAAAATGTACACCAAATTCAGTTTATCAGCAGTTTTAACAAAGTACTGTCAGTGACAGCTTTAAATAAGGTGGGGGAAGCTGCTTCTCTATTTAAATCTGACACACCATGAAAAGCTCGCAGTGATTTAGAAGTGATTGCTTATTCAGAAGTGAAGTAAAGCCATCTTTTCCAAAAGCTGTCACCTTGTGTAAAAAAAATAGAAGGTATTAATTTTAAACGGTCCGTTAAATACTAACTCTGACTGGCTCACTGTCCTATAACTGACCTCTGAAAATAATATTTTTGGGTGGCTCTGAAATGTTAAAAAAAAAAAGTAGTAAAATACTGTACTTGAGGGCTAAAAAACAGTGTCTTCACTTGCATATTTTTCTGATGTCGTTATCTCCAGTCTGAAATCTAACAGAGAAATTACATTCACTGAATCAGCGCAACTCCCATGGTCTCCCAGGGACAAGAGTTGTCAGAGGTTTCTCTTCAGAGGAACAGATGCATTTTGAATTGGTTTTCATACGACTCAGACCTTCTAAGTTGCAATATTAACTCTTCCCTCCAATCTTTGTTGTTTCAGTTTAACAATGCATGACGCTCCTAATGCTTAAAAAGTGTATATGGCATGTTTGTCAACAAATCTAAGGATTTGAATATCTGAAAGAAGTAGGTACATACAGTGCTAGATGCTTTTTCATAGGAGTGGTTCGTAAGCAGATAGTTATCTAGATAGAGGTCACGCTGACTTGTCTTGCACTACTAATGGAGAGAAGAGAAAGGCAAGACTTCTGCCTCTTAGCAGATAGAGGTAGAAATACATTGATAACAAACTGCCTTGAAACCAGGACAGACAATAAATGGGGGTATTGAGTCTTGCAAGGAACATGTAACACCTAAGTAACAATTTGTCTACTAGCAGCAGTGAGAAGGCTGTGATGGTTTTCTTTGTAGACACTGTAGCGCTCAGATTCCCAAGAAATGTCCCTCATCTTTCCAGTCACATGTGTAGTCAGTAAAATGCTATGCTAGAGATAAAACAAAGTATTATGTCAAAGTCTTTCAAAGACATTCCCCCAGCATTTTAGACTTTTGCAATGATTATATTGTCAGTAAAATGGTAATGCAACTGGTAGGATGTCAGTGAAACCAATGAGTCTCCTTTTGTTTGCATAAAGGACATAAAATACAGTTCAGCTCCTAGTACCAGGGCTTACCCAGCTGCTTTGGCAAGGAAAACTTGTCAAGGAGAATTTCTCGTGATGTTGGTGCTATGTTGGTGGCACAAATGTATCTTCAGGGGAGTACTCTACAGCAAGCATGGGACTAATATTTTGAAAATACTGCAGAGGTGTTGACTCTGCTGATGTGAATTCTTCTGATTGCTTTTTTTAAAAAAAAAAAAAAAATCTTTGAGGTCAACTACAAAGAGTATTGAAGCAAACTTTCTGTTCCTGAAGCTTGAAAAAGAAAGCATAAGCATTGTATGTATTTTCACTTTTGTCCTTGGAAGTTGCTGGGTTCTGGGGAAACAAAGAATATAGAAACAATCTTGAGGTAATAAAAATGATAGAACTTCTTTTACGATTTGGTGGGATGCTAGATTTTTTTTTTCTTTTGGTCTTCTGGATCCTCTTTTTGATGGGGTGCCTCCCGCTCTATTGGACCTTTGAATTTCTTTAGCAAAGTATGACATAGATAAAAAGAATTGTTTTTTCTTCTCTTAAGAAGTGAGCTTTTGCAGGTTAAGCAGACTTACGCTGGTGGGCTTGAGGTGCTGTGATGGCAAAATCATCATCTAGGCAGGCTGTGTCAAATTCCAAAAGGATAGGATTTAGCAAAAAGATTCAGGTGGTAAAGATGCTGCCTTTTGTGGACTTTTTTTAAAGTGTGGGGTTTTTTTAATATAAGCCTTATCCTTCTGAGGCTGGCGTGGTACTTCAGTACTGAAAAGGAGAAAATAGAATGGCAAGGGAGAAGGAAGCCTTTAAAATGCTTTTTATTAGTCTGGGGTATGCATGGTACAAGATCACTGCAGATACATTCAGAAATAATGTTGAAGGCATGATAAACTTATTTTCCTTCTTCCAGCTGCTGTAATCTAATGCTTAAAAGCAATGACTGTGTCTTCCCCCACTGCCCACTGTCTTTAAGCTTGGCTCTTCCATTAGAAAACCAGCTTTGACTTTTGAATGGAAGCCAGCAGAGCTGTGGTTGTACAGGGTCTCTTGTGGTTGGGCGTGCTTTTGCCTGATTGCCTTGCTGCAATGTGGTATGAGGGGTTTCATATTGCTGCTTAGAATCTTACTTTTAATTTAAGTGACTGTTTCTCAAAGCCTTACAAATGTATCTTGGTGCTCACCAGTGAGGTTGAGGTGTAGTCCACTTTTGAGCTTTTAGTTTAGAAATACTAATTATGATGGGGGGGGGGGGGGGGGGGGGGCTTAAAGGCTTGCACTNATGCGAAAGTTCTGTTTGAAAGTTACCCTAGTATTTTGTTTCTTGCCAAATGCTTGTCCAAGTCCAGTTATGTTTCTTTTCCCTTTCTCCACAGTGCAAGTGCTCTTCTTGAGTATTCATTTTAAGCTTTAAAGCTAACAAGCTTATAGGTGGAGTCTAGCTGGGTGTGAGATGCAATATAACAGGACCTGAATGAGGGCAAGGTCTTCAAGATTCATTTTCAGAGCACACAGTTACTGTTTCTTGTGTCAGCCTATAGACAATGTTTTGTTCTTTCCTTTTTAACAGTGTATCTTCCAAGGCTAGTGTTTAAAAAAGTGTAAGTTTTATGGGTGATGTGGACTAGGGAGAGACGGTATATCAGGGAACACCTTTTGTCATGTACCTGAGAAGTGCTATGGAAGAAGATCTCCCTTCAGGTGAAGGTGCTGGTTGTAGAAAACAGAAACCTTCAATTAAAACAGAAAAATAGTCCAATAGATGTCTATACACATCTTGCACAAGTGGGAAGCATTTGTGTGTGGTTTTGTATATTTTGAGGGCTGGAGAAGGAGCAACAGACGCATCTATGTTTCTTCAAACAGAGTATAAATACTCTACATGTGAATTTAAATTTTGGCTTGCATGTTGCTATATTGTAATGGTCTTTTCCCTCATTTATTCACTAAGGCTTTGCTTCTGTTTTTCTCATTAGGATGACAGTTCTGGCAGTCTTGCGTCAATATCTGCTCTCAGTCTATTAAACACAGGGGTATGAAATTTAATATATATTCTTTCCAGTTGTATTCAATGCCATGCATGGGACTATGTAGCACTCATTAAAATATAACAAACATCACATTTTCACAGTAGCATGAATATTGTATGGCACTAACCATCAACTCATTAGATACCATTAGTAAAATAAACAAACTTCGCACATGAATCTCACTAACAACTTAAAGTGATAGAGTATTATTGTTTATTATTGTTTATATTGCATGTTCTTGAATAGCAGGAAATAGGTAATGCTAGAGCTTGACAGTAATTTACTTTCTGTGTTTGCTGTGCCTCCTTGCTTAATGGTAAAAGCTGTTAAAAGGCTTAATTTGTAATATTTTTTAGCACCTTGTATTAGCTTTGAAAATGGATATCCTAGAATCTTTTTTTTCCCTGTCGCTAAGTCACACAAGCTATTAACAGTGGCACTCCAGAATTCCAGATGCTTTTAATCTCTATTTCCAATATGAAATTGGAAACCTAGAAAAGTGTACCTATTGAAACTTTTGTTATATGCTGTTACATCTTCTATTCGCTGTGACTGGTATCCTTCTGAAATTGGTCCAATGCACATGCCTGTTACTTTGAAAACTTTTTATGTAATTCCACACCCTGTGTTAAACAGGAATAGTAGAAGTTAGCGCTTTAGCTCTGTGGATCTGTTACTCTGGCTTTGTGAATAGAGCAGTAACGTAACTGCTAGTTGATATGTGATGCCTGCGGTTCATCTTACATGGGCCAGCCACTCTCAGCTCTTCTTTATTGGGCCCAGAAGCCCCTGACTTGCTTCATGCTTTTTTGTAAACAACAAAAGATGAAACGATGCAACTTGTTAAATATCCAATTGGGGAAAAAATAAATGAACAATTGAAGATGGATGACATTACTTTGGAAGCTTGATGCAGAAACTCTTCAGTGTCTGTTCGGTTGTTCTCTTGTACTATGTGAAGATTAGTATTTTTCCCTCCTTCAGTATAGGTTCTTCCTATATCACTTGCAAGTTAGGAAAGAATGTTCTGTTCTGGCTGTCCTGATAGCATCTGGCATTCTTAGTTCTGGGGAAAATGTATAGTTTATGACTCGCAGAATTTTTCAGTGACATCTACTCTTGCTATAAGCACGTCCTTGTTTTTAATCACCTTGTAACCTGTTCTAGCTCAGCAATTTTAACATTTAACTTGGAGGGGACACGCATGATGACCTAGGGAGTCCTTATGCATTGGCAGAAATTCTTCTGGCATAAATTTTCTATCAGTTTTATTAAAGTGATGTAGATGGGCGCCCTCCTAAGTGATTCTGTTAATGCTTCCATTCTTGGATGATCAGCTCCGCTTGAAATGAAGGGAAATAATCTTTCTGATGATGCTTCGTTAGCTGTGCAACATTGTGAAAATAATCATATAGATGTTTTTAGAGGCCCATCTGCTCCACAGTCGCGTGTGTGTGTAGAGGGGAGAGAGGTTTAAAACCCCTTGCAGAATATATGGCAATCTCCATTGTTTCCTCAACAGAAGTCATGATTGATTGAATAAAACCTGTTTCAGTATCAGGCTTAGAATTTTGGGGGCGTAAAGCATGTTAAAAGAAACTGTAATACACAGGGTGCATGCTTTGTTTAATTGGAATATTAGTATGCCTTGACATCTGCTTTAAATAGAGGCAATCCTTAAGATAGTGAAAGTTTAATTCAGTGTTGCCTGTCAGGTCACTTTCTCCTCCAGCATACATAAAACATAATTGGCTCTGTGGTGCTTAATCTGTATAATTGATACTTTCAGGATTGTGAGGACTTTCACAATCCTTGTAATCCAAGGCTTTTGTCACTCATTTCCAGGAGTTCAGCTTTTGTTGTTGGATCCTAGATAGATGAAAACTTATCCCAGCAAGATGCATGTTAAATTTCATGGTCAATATTTATTCCTTTAAAGCTCTATAGTTGGGGCATGGTAGATACAAGTTTGTCTTCTAAAATTGAATCATTACGTACACACTTAGTTAAATACTTTATCCCCACAAGCATACCCTACTTAGGGTCAACTAATGCTTTTGGAATGCTGCGATGCAGCTGGTTTTCCTTTAAGTTACTGTGCTTAGATGCTGGAAGAAGCAGCTATGGGCAATTAAGCCTATGTTACATAGTGAAATCCAGTACTCTTCAGAGATATCTAAAACAGCTCTGAATGGGCTAGCTGTCCTATATGGTTCTTCTGAGGAAGGATGAAAGAAACTTCAGTTTTCTGTGTTTTCCATGTAGATATCAAAAAGGTGCAGGCAATAAAGACCTGTTCAGGTTTATTATTTTTCTTTTGTTTAAAACACCAGGGTTTTTTTGTTGGGGTGTTTTTTGGGGCAGTAAAGGAGTTACAATTTGGGATATCTTTATCATCTTAAGCACAAAGGCAGTTTATAAGCAAAAGACTTTTTTTCCCAGCCCCATTTATGTGTTGCCTGTCTGTAGGTTAATAGGCTTATCTATATTTCTGTAGGAATAAATACCAGAAATACAAGTCCCTCCACATATCAAAGTGCTCTTAAATACATTGTCACAGTGTTTTTCAGGAAAAACATGCTTTTAGCCTGTTAACAAGTTTATTATTGGCAGTAGATGAGAGGATGCAGTTCCAGCCTTAATAAGGACATAACTATTCTTACTTTCTATTAAAGCTGAGACTTGTTTTTCTTTATCTATTTTGGGATTCTGAAATGTTCTGTATCTTTTAATAAATAGCAGATATGCTGCAATAAAGAATTTAACAACATTCCCTAAACTACTGAAACCATACATGTGACACTTCCAAAAATTTTTTTTTTTTTTTTGATAAACAGGTCTTGCATAGTCTTGAATCTTAGTTGTCAACTGTTCTATCCTCTGGCATATGCCCTGCATGTTAAGCATTTGACAAGACATTTGACTTTAAGTTGTATTTTTACCTTGTTATGGAGGAATATTAGCTCACATCTTTTAAAGAGAAATTCTGTGTCAGCTCAGGCTTTGTATCCTGTGCCAAGAATTTTAGATTCTGCTTCAAATGCATGGTTAAGGCTATTGGATTCTTTACATCTAGTCATACAAAATATTCCAGAAAAAAATGGGTATTTAAGTTGCACAAATTAGTGAGTTCCATGCATGTCTGATGGTTCTGGGATCTAATCTTCAAATAATTTCCTAGAGCACAGGCTTCTTGAGGAAGAAGCATCTTCCCGTGGGAAGTTCTGATACT
>WAAD01032037.1:179252-198530 GCA_013389945.1 Fregata magnificens | reverse complement strand
ACTATCTGCAATCCACCACTTTTTTGTAGAAGTGTTTTGTGCCACCAAACTGTGAGGCACAGACACTGGAGCAAGGTCTAGAGCTCTGGAGAATAAATTTACACAGAGTTCAGGAAAGATATACTAAAATATACACACATTCAAAGGCAGATGTGACAGAAATACATGTATTTAGACTCTCACATGAATTTAGATTGCCATAAGACACATACAATATACAACACCTCAGTGGGAATAATTAACATCAGGTACATATATGTATAGCATGAAGAACAGTTGGTTGTGTAGCTTTTCCATGGAAGAGGAACTGGGTTTTACAGTGTCTCAAAATGGGCCAGTGCTATACTGGGAAAATATAAGGAAGAGCATAACCTGCAAGACACAGAAGGATTCAGTTGCCTAAGCATAGACAGGTAGTGCCATTTTAGACACTCCGGGATACCTGAGACCTCTGTATGGGACAGATAGATGACCCAGAGGGGCTGTATGAGACTCGTCCCTTTCTGAAGAGGAAGATGGAGACCAGGTGAGATAAGCCTACGCTATCTGTATGGGTATTAGATGGCTACATGGGAACAGCACATGACTAAAAGCAATTATCTCTGGAATCACTGTTCCATCATTCGTATCACCTTATTCTGGCATCTACAAGATGAGCTGTCTACACACCTACTGTACCCAAACGAGTCCTCCCCAACACAGATGTTGGAGTTTAGGATGCAATTCAGCCAGCCAAAAGCAAGCATCCACTTTGTAATGAAACCATTTGTGCCGTGAACACTATTGATTTTAGGGAGGTCATGAGCTCTCTGGTGAGAATAAAAGGAGCCTATGGCGACTTGCTCAGCTGTAGACATCTACGTCATAGAAACTGGAATGAAGTTCCAGTGAAGACGAAGTCCCACCCAGTGTCCACATTTTGCTCATAAGGCTTGGGTGAAGCTAAAGAACCTTCAGAAGAATAAGGAAATATGGCCTATGAGAAATAAGTGAAAGAAATTAATAACATGATGTGGGAATGGTAGCTGTCTTCACATACAGAAATGACTGCTGCAGTGTGAAGGGGAGCAATCCATTCCTCAGGCTAGTGCCGGAAAGGATTAGAAATAATGGGTTTCAAAGCAAAGACATTGGGAAAAAAAACCCAACCAACCCAAACAAACCCTCTTTTGAACAGTGTGGGTAGGGGAACATCCAGCAGACTGTCTGGGAAGTTGTGATGACTCCGTCACTGGAAATCTATGAGAAGACTTTAAACAAGCATCTATCAGGACTAACACATCTGCTGTTGATGCCTCTTAGGGCAGGGGGATAGATGAGATAGCCTCTGAGATCCCTCCCAACCTTATGAGTCTATGACACAGAAATGAATAATTCACTTTTTATCTTTGCAGAGATGTGGAAATAAATAATAACTGAAAGTCTAATCTTAGCAAAACTCAGAAGACTAGGAAAAACACGTATAAATCATTGGTAATCCTGTAAGATAATTTATACTGCATTGCAAAAGTGCTCAGCACCTAGACAGTTAGGCAGCTTTTCATAATACCTCAACTACAATTTAAATGTCAAGTGAAAACAGACTTGCCAAGTCTACCAACCAACAGTTTAGGGATTTTCTAGGTGAATTGCCATAGGAATTTTGAAAAATAGAGCAAGTAAGGTGTAGGAATAGTCCCTTCTAACCTGTAACGTGTCAGATCTTTGACTGTACATGTTCCATCATTGTGGCAAAGACAACATTCGATTAATTTACAGTCAGTTTTATTACTGAATCTACTTACTGCATAGTCTGAGCTACAATTTAGCATAGCCAGGTGCCCATATATGGGAAGAAATGCATATCTGAAGTATCCTTCCCCCAGAATAACGCGTGTTAGTTACTAGCGTCAGTATTATTTACTCTCGGAGCATGCACTTGAACAAAACAGGGGCCGCATACAACAGATAAAAAACAGATTAAAAACATTTGTTTTAAAAAGGTTAAACTGTGTATGAATAATTTATTCAAAATGCTCCACATAATTAGCAATACAGGAATTATTTGGTAATAACTAAACCATTACTGTGCACTTTCTGAATTAACATAACAGCCTCTACTGTTAATCTATGAAAATTGTCTAAGAACTCAAAACCAGTTTTGGAAATAACTGCTTTTGCATAAGCAGCTTTGGTGCTTCTGAAACTATTTTGGCTGGGTTAACAGCACCAGGTGCCCTAGATATGAATATTATTTTTAATTGGTTTTAATATTTCTTTCACTGATTGGTATCAGTGTCGACCTCTGTCCTGAAGGGTTTGAACTACAATACTTGTGCCTAAAGCTTCACAGTTACCTTTCTTGGAGTGTTGCCAAAATATGCATCTCTTAACTGTCTTATCCCCATTTATCTCAAGTTCTGAAAGGGTCTTAGTATGAAATACTCATCATTTAAGAGCTTCTTTCTTGGTGGCCTTCACCCTTGGGTTTATGTGGTTTTCATCATGGTACTCTGTTAGAGGCATTGCTTGTTCTTTTCTTCCACCTTCATTCAGCGTGGCTGCGTGTTAAGGTGTTAACATAAACATTTGGCTTGCTTCCTTTGCTCCTATGCTTCACAGGTTGTACAGAAGACCAGGGAGGTGAATGAACGGTAAGGACAGAGTACTGGTCTGAAACCTTGGACAGAAATTTCTCAAGAAACAACAAGTGGCAAAATCTGAACTAACTAAGGTCCAAGACAAATTCTCTCTGAACCATGTTCAAATAAAGCTTCTAATTCCAGAAGCACAGACCTTTGCTGAATCCTGAAATGTTATTGGATTATGAGTACAGAAATTTCCAGATATGTTTTTCCATCTCTCCTTCTTTTGTACTCCAGCTCAGGCTTCACCGAGCTTGACTGAAGCTGTTTGTCTCAACACGACTGAAATCCTTTGTTATTTGGGTTATGTGGTTATGAAGGGGCCTCAGGGAGAGTTTGCAAGTTTCTAAATCTCAGATCTGTGGAAATACACCAATGCTGAACTCTTGATCTCGTGTTTCAAAGGAGCCTCATCTGGTATGATATGTGATTTGGAAGTGTTGGATCAATGTCACACAACGAATTTAAAGCTCTCTGCTTTATGGTGGAGAGGTCTAGACACTAACATTGACGTGTCAAAGGAAGAAATCTGAGATAGAGGAGCACGTGGGAGAAAGGGGAAGGCAGAAAAGGAATGATCCATAAAAATGAGTGAGATGTGGCAGGGCAAAACCCAGACAGCTAGACACTGGACTTATGGCTGGACACTAGCAAGGGGCAGAGAAGATATATAAAATATGGTTTTACCGTCTAACTGTGGTAAAGCTGCCTGGATGGCAAAGGCCAGTTTCTTAACAGCTTCTCTGATTTTGACCTCTAGAGTAGCATAAAGGATTGGGCATTGAGATGAGATGTGGAAAAGATCCCTTCCGAGTCAGGCAGAATGGGGATCGAAACCTGACTTTTCCTCTCCCCAACCTTTTATCCAAGATGTGATGTCAACAAAACAGGGATTGGTTTTTATCTGTCTACTAAGGTGTCATGAACCAAAAGTGTCCACACAGACGCTTCTGAGCAGCTGTGAACTGTACTTTGCTCTTCCATTGTCTGTAAACTGAAAGCCTTTTGTCCTTGTTGCTTGCTTTCTCTTTTCTCCTACCAAGTATTGCAAATCTTGTAAAACCCACTTAAGGAAAACTTAATGGGCATATCTCTGCAAAGGTTTAGGATCAATTAGACTGTGCATTTTGCCAAACATTGTCCAAAAAGTTCTAACCAAATTTATTGAGGAGTTCCTTTGGTATCATCCATTTCTCACTGGCAAGCAAGCCTGAAGAACACTTTCCAAATATATATGAGTTTTGCTATTTGGATGCTCAGCTGAAACCATGGACTTAATTTTCAAAAGTAATGAGTACCGACACAGGCCTGCTGATTCCAGATGGCTGAAGACCTTTGATGGTCTTTGAAAATGCAGGATGTAATAACCCACTGAACATCCCAGAAGGAGGCAGCCAACATTGGTGAACATCACCGAAAATGTTTTTGTTTTTCTCCTGATTTCTAAAATTCATACCAATGACACTTACCCCTCTTGGGGGGAAGTATATGAATGAGCTTAAATTTGAAAATGTAAAAACTGCAGACAGCTATCCTAGAAGAGGACCAAGGAAGACACAGCAGAGTTCTCCCTTGGAAACATGCAGTGTTATTGTGCATTGTATCTTGCTGTCAGCTTTACACTTCAGAACTGAGCATGACACCCCGAGCATGCCTGCTAAACCAAATGTGAATAAAAATTCATATTACAGCAGTTCTGTTACCAGGAAACCTCTATTAACGATGTCCAATTTTGCTCCAATATACATATCCCATGCTTAAGTGTATTGCAGTCTGTATTATTTCTGTGTGTGTTTGTATGCCTGCTAAGATTTACAGCGTATAACCATTCAAGTGACACTGCATTGGAAAAGAAAGCTCTGCAAATACAATGAATGTACATAAAAATCTCTCCTGTAAGCAAGCAGAGGAAACTTCTTTTTACAATATACTGTATGCAAAGCAGATGCTGATGCTGCTTTGAATGTTTCATGGGGTTTTTGATAGCATCTAATTTGCGTGTACTATTTACAGCATCAGTAAAAAGTGTTCTTCATTTTACAAATGGAAAAATGTCAGAGAACTAAGTCGTATGTTTGAGATAGCAAGGAATTCTGTAAGTTCAGTCCCCTTTGTACTTTCAAGGAAATGCAACGAAAAAAAAATTAAGAAAGAAAAAATCAGGTCCACAGACTCCTTGTAATCACCTTTTCAGATCATCTTATTTTTTCAGCCTGTGGTGTACATAAAATTAATTTATAATGTGGGAAAGAGACTTTTGGAAAGAGCTTCAGCTTAATTTCTTCCCTATGGGCACTCCTGTCTGGGCTCTTGAGTATTTTTCTGTCCTGAGGGAATCCTGTCATGTACTAAATATCCTGTTGAGTTTGGTGCAAGTAAAAGGACATTCATAGCCCTTTGCAAGATTAGGGTCTTTACATTGGTTGCATCTGGGTCAGAGATAGATTTCAGGGGCATGTCATCATAAATATAATTGTGCCTGTGTATGTATCTCCCCCAAAATACCTCACTATACCTCTCCCTTCAATAAACCTCAGCTGGAATGACCTTCCACATTCTGTGTTAAAAAGACATTTTTTCAGATGATATATTTGTTGTTAGTAGATGCAATAAAAATTATAAGAGTAGATTGTGGAGAATTGTCAGATGTAGCCTGTGGTTAAAATATTAGCTATTAACTAATTCAAAAAACCAAAAAAAAAAAAAAAAAAAAAAAAGAAATTTCATCCCTTCCTGCTAAGTGTTCAGTATAAGAAACATGAAAAATTGTCTCAATACAAATCACGTATGAGAGATGTTAAAAGTCTGTCTACTGAGAAGCTGATCAAAAGTACTAAGTGAAATTATCATTTCTTGCACTTCTAATTCATTTGATTCTCCAGGAATATGTCCAGGTAACTGCAGCTTCCTTTAAACCCTTCTGTTGTACTACATCTAAGGTATCTACGTTTCCATACTTTTGTCACATTAGATAGGTATGAAAGCACATTATAAGTACTTTACTTTTTAAGAAGCTGCATGTTTATCTAGTATAAAATGAATACAATTATCTGTAGGTCAAGACTCGTAGCATGATTTCAATGCCTATGATTCCAGGTTTGTACTCAGAACACAAAAATTCAGACCTAAGTGATAATGGGTTATTTTCTAACAAGCATCATCCTGTTCTAAATATTAAAGTACATTACACACAGTGACAAACTCCCCAAACTACAATGCTTCATTGTGCAAGAGCACCTCACTCTTTGCTTACAACTTCCACTCGTACTGTTAGCTTTCCAACTGTTCAAACAGAAACTCTGTTTTGGTAACAGCTTGTTGAGAGAACTCCATGTTTTCCTAGTATGTACTTGAAGAAGATTAATGAGTCTTACTAACATGCCAAGTCAATCTGTTCCCTTCCGTCAATCAACTCCCATAGAACAAGTATGTCTGTCTCACTGGCTATATTTTCATGCAGATACACTGCAAAAGTTTAATTAAAACACTAACCACAACTGATCATGAAATACATTGCAGAACACTATTTAAGAAATAATTGGATAGGTATTAGGCAAGCCTTTTTATGAAGAAGCTTTCCTTCAAGGGGTCAGTGAGGACAAAGGAAAGGATAAACAATATGAATAATTTGACAGAATCATTCTTATGATTGAATTTTGATTTCTGTTGTCAGTAGGTTCAGCCTATTTTTCAGAAATGATATCTACTTGCAACATCCTACGTGCCTATTGTCCCAGAATAAATAATTTACATTTAAAAGGAAGTACAGTATCACTCTTCCCTTGCTGGCTGGGGGGGGGAGGAGAAGAAATTTTGTAAATAGCGAAAGGAAATGACAATTTTTGCAAAACTGACTTTTCATGTCAGCAAACAATAAGGTATCAGCCTATTCCATTATATCCATTTTTAAAGAAAGAAATTAAGAAACAAGATGGGGATTTCTCATTCCCTTGAATTCCATGGAGTTCCAGTGTGTGCAAGACACTGCCGTTACTGGTGCAAGTGGAAAATTGTGGGGTAGTATAGTGCTACCTACCCTACATTGCATACAACCTGAAAAACCATAGACTTCAGCTGTCAACCAGCTAAATTTGCCATGTTACAGGTTCATTATGAGTGAACCAGAACACAGGTGAATTATCCAGCACAGTCAGATCTGACACTGGAGGGAGCAGTCCTTTGAGAAGGCAGTGACAGGAAACAGGGGAATACCCAAGGGGAAGTCAGTCATAGTAGAGAAAAAAAATGAGAGGCTAGAGCAGAGGCAAAGAGAAAGAAGATGAAAGTTCATCTGTGGAAGACTGAGTACCACTTACAGAGGACAAGAACTTGAAAGTCTGAAAACCATTTCTACTTTCATTACTCAAGTTTTGCAGTGATTAAGTGCTTTCCTCAAAATGTAAAAATAGAAAAAATACATTGGATGTAAAAAAATGTGAAGATATATATGTATATATCTTGAATAGATTGTTAACAACTGTAATTCCTCTTGTTCACTGAAGTAGGACAGCTTCTAATCTGTTTTCTAGTTAGCAAGGAGGTCCGAAGGGAATGAAAATTCAGTAGGACCCAGAATCATAGAATCATAGAATCATAGAATCATTGGGTTGGAAAAGACCTCTAAGATCATCAAGTCCAACCATCAACTAACACCACCATGACTCCTAAACTAGACCCTGGAGTGCCACGTCTACACCTTTTTTGAACGCCTCCAGGGTAGACGACTCCACCACCTCTCTGGGCAGCCTGTTCCAATGCCTAACCACTCTTTCAGTAAAGAAATTCTTCCTAATGTCCAATCTAAACCTCCCCTGACGCAACTTGAAGCCATTTCCTCTCGTCCTATCGCTAGTTTCGTGGGAGAAGAGTCCAGCACCCGCTTCCCTACAACCTCCCTTCAGGTAGTTGTAGAGAGCGATAAGGTCTCCCCTCAGCCTCCTCTTCTCCAGACTAAACAACCCCAGTTCTCTCAGCCGCTCCTCATAAGACTTGTTTTCTAGTCCCTTCACCAGCCTCGTTGCCCTTCTCTGGACACGCTCCAGCACCTCAATGTCTTTCTTGTACTGAGGGGCCCAAAACTGAACACAGTACTCGAGGTGCGGCCTCACCAGTGCCGAGTACAGGGGCACGATCACTTCCTTACTCCTGCTGGTCACACTATTCCTGATACAACCCAGGATGCTGTTGGCTTTCTTGGCCACCTGGGCACACTGCCGGCTCATGTTCAGCCGGCTGTCGACCAGCACCCCCAGGTCCTTTTCTGCCGGGCAGCTCTCCAGCCACGAGAAAAATAGAGTTAAGGCACTGCAGACAAATTCAACAGCTGAAACACATTTATTTTTTCATAAACAGTAAATGTTGGTCAATTAACTTAATATGAGAACATTAAGAACAAGGAGTCATTATGCTTGCAGAGGTATTACATCATTGAGGAAAAAATAACAACTGTCGCATGGCCTGTTTCAGAGAACACACATGTGGTCCCTACTCATCACAGTGATTGAAAGAGGAGTCAGACTACCGCAGCATTTCTGGTGTTTGAAGGTGTAGCCCAAAATATTGAAGAAAGTTTCAGTGGACAAAATTTCTGCAGGGTCATGGGGCTTTGTCCCCTACCACACTGGGTGCTGGTAGCAGCTCTGGCACTGTCCAGCACTTAGAAAGAGAGATCCCTTAAGGGTTGCCTTTCTGGTTCTTTTTTTGTCCTACATTCATAGGCCAAGAACTTGTAGTAGAACCCAGCTTGTTCTCAGCTGACTTTAGGCTGATCCTCACATTCCTTCTGGACCCAGACTCTCACTTCAGTCCACTAGTCGTGCAAGTTTCTCTGCCATATCATCTGCTCTTGGTCCACTTGAAGAGGTAGAATTTGTTTGGAAATTGCATGGTGAAAGCATCCTGGATCAATGTCTCTCCTTTATATATATCTGTGAGAAAAAGAAAAAAAATCAACTATGTCATTGCTTTGCATGATCAGGAAGACAGAAGATAATAAACCACATCAGTATCCAGACATGGACTACTGAGACCTCTACCCACAGGTCAAATTTTGTGACTTTGCCTCTGGAGCCCAAACCTGATTATGTTACCTTGGAGATCATACAAAGAACAAATCATCAGAAAACTGCAAGTAAATATCTGAGAGTCTAGTAGAAATGGCCAAGAATCTTTTGCATTTTTGTAATCTATAGGTTATGCTATTGGGGATGGAGCAGAGAGTACTGGAGTGAAATGGGATGCTAGATTGCTAGACCTCGTTCACTATCAGGCTTGGGAATGTCACCAGAAGATGGAATTTTGTGGGCTGGGTGAGGTACATGAGTGGAGTCTAGACAGAGGGGTGAGAAAATGGGGTGAGAAAGAGCTGCTACTGCTATCTATCACTAGGTAATGATCTAATTCTACAGTTAATTGACTTCATGGTCTTTTGGAACCCAGGTTTCCGTCTCTTAGGATATCTGGCAGGCAGAACCAGGTAGCCCAGCTCAGAAATACATTTGTGGTTGAGAGATGGAGAGACAGGAGGACACTGAAGGCTGGGGTCATCTACTCAGGTCAGAGATGACTAGACTTTTTCCAGGTGCAAACACTGAAGTGTGTGGGGCTGGCAAAGTTGGGCAATAACATTTCTGGTCATGCCACAACTGCTTGCTTGGAGAATTTCCATCTGCGTATCTTTATGTGCCTCTGCTGTCTAATTAAAGGGAGTTTCTGGTTTTATGTAGCTAGAGGTCCAGAGAAAGCCGGAGAGGGCATCAGTTCCTGAAGTGATGGTGGGAGGTTTTAAGACAAAAAGGAACCCTGACATGCTGTTGTTGCAGTTGCCATGGCCAGAGTACCACATATATCATCTGATTCCTTGGCAGGATCCATGTGCCCCCCACTCACATGCCCCCTCTCCATGTCCCCTCCACCAGAAATGTACTCACCAGAGGCCAGCTCTTGGACTGTGGAAGGGGTCTGGCTGTGCCTGGAGAGATCTGGGAAGATCATGTCCTGGACGATGCCACCAGGTCTGAGTTTGAAAGTGGGCTGAGCCTGAGGTGTGGTGAGGACCCCTTGACGAAGTGGCCCTGGGACTTCTGTTGGACACTCAGCTCTGCCCTGCTGACAACAGCCTATGAACACTTAAGCATTCCCTGCTGACCTAGCACCCAAGTATCTTGTGAAAATCATCTTAAAAAGGCAAAGTACATCTCACAGCCCTAATTGGCTCAGTTCTTTCTCTAAGGGAATATCTTTCTTCACCTTTTGTTCCTGAACTGAGCATTGCTCTGTTGACACAAGTCTCAGCCTCAGCCTGACTTCTCAGAGTAGTGTTTCGTTTTTCAGAGTTTTTCCATAGGTCTTCTCAGACAGAAACCTACACCATGCTTCCATCTAAGGGCCAGCCTCAGTCCTTCCCCATGAGCTGCGGTAGCAATAAGAGTGGGTGGAGAGTTCCTTCACAGTTACAGTTCTTTTGCAGAGGCCTGCTAAAAGTCGGTATTTCTTGCGATGAAGGGACTGACAGGGCAAGAGAATTCATGATGATGCCGTTACACCTACAGGACATGTAGAGACAGAACTTGAGCATAATGACCCCACCATGAAGAACTTTTCCTCCCAACTTGCCTACCTAGGCCACTGCAGGCTCAAGCTGGAACGCAAGTAACTGGGGAGTCTGGACTCTAGTGCAGATTGAAACCTAAATGTATATGATGGCATATACATGATTTATGTTACTTGAGAGCCTGGTGGCATATGTCCATGGGGAACAAGAACGGGTTGTCTCCTCAGATGTTCCATGCGTCAGGGATGCAGAGCAGGAGGCTGCCATGGGAAACCTTAGAAGAAGCTGCAGAGTCCACAGCAGCCTGCTGAATCCAGCAAGGGAGCCATTTCTCTCCTCTGAGGTACCCAGGACTAAGTGGACTAGAAGAGCTCTCCTCTCCAAGGTTATGTTTTGCTTTGTTTTCTTTAATATTAGAAGCCAAAAATGCTCCTGTTGAGTGTAGAATGACATTTCAAGATTTTATTAAGTAGGTCTAAGTATACATTTCTTCACTGAAATTTCAGGTAGGATGTCCTGAGAGAAGCCTTAGGAAGGGTTTTTTGGTTTTTTTTATTAAATATTTTTGATGCTTTAAACTGGGGCTTTTAGTGGCAAACACAGGAAATGAAAGGTTCTTATTCATAAGAATGCGTGAGGCAAAGAGCATTAGAAATACCATATACATTAATAATGTGTTGATAATTTAATTGTAGTATTGAATAACTGCAGAAGCCCAGCACATGCCTATATAAACTGCCTGTTTGTGTGGCATGGTGTGGTTAGGATATGTCTAGATATCTGGTATGCAAGCTTAACGTATGAGCTATTCTTTAAATTGCTGAATATAACCTTAGGCAGGTTTTAGTGAATTAATAGGACTTGTTGATTGGTAAAAAATAGTCATGAATCCTAGTTTGCACAGTACTGTCTAACATAAATATTTGCCTTAAAAGTAGCATGTTTTAAATGAGTGAGTTAATACACATAAAAGATAAAGTATAACATGAACAAAATTAGCAAATCTAATTTAGTATTAAAACACCTCTCAGAGAATTAACCCTCATTTATGCTAACACTATTTAACAAGGGGAGGCTAGATGTTTCTCAGCCATGCAACAGGTCATAACAGAAGAAATATCAACCTCTCATCCCAAAACTCATTCTCATTCTTCTTGAAAGACACTTTCTTTATAATCAAGTGAGATCGATACCCTGATTTATCAGAATGACACATTTAAACAAGGCACAAAACTCTGCGATAGCAGTTAATGAAGACTAAGTGCCCAGGGAATTTTTAACAATTCATTTTTCTTTAGGGAGGTGAGAGAGGTTGTGATTAATTCTAGCTTTTCCTTCTCTGTCTTGTAACAGATCAACTGTATGAAAGTGACTCAGAGTTACTTGTTTTACTTAAAAAAAAAGAAGGCAGAAAAAAGCCAGATATATTCTCTATTAGCCTTACTGCATGATAAACAAGAAAAAAGAATTCAGATGTGGCAGGTGCAAACTTACTGCTGTTTTTCTGTGAAATTTAAAGACAAGACTTTAGGAAAGGCCATTCAATATATATCTGCTGAACCTAATCAGAGCAATCTTAATGCTGAAACTAGCTTTGCATGTCTGCAATGTAACAAATCTGATACCTGGTTATAACACTCCAGAGTTTCCAGCACTTGGGCTCCAAAAGACATAATCAAAATCTTTCATGAAGTGTAACTTGCACAACTCTACTTCCTTAATAATTAAAGAAACCTCTCAGACTCAGTGCACATGCTCCAGCAGGAATGATGCCACTCAGAAATAAATTGCATGTCTGCTTAAGATTCTTCCCCAGCAGTATTAGAATCTGTCCAGTAAAATGATACGAGCTAAATTTGCTATAGTGCTAATTTACATTGCTATTAATGAGAACACAAGTTTTAAATCACAGACATAGAAGTACTATTGTGCATCCAGCTTATTTCGGTTCCACTCAGGGTGATAAGGCAATCTCTAGACAATTGTAATTATGAGTAATTTGTAAAAGTAATAAGAACTGCTTTTTATTACAGGCAATAAAAATCAATTCTTCATTCAATTATCTTTCCTGGCTATGATATGGTAGCTGCCCTGAGTGAGAGCAACAGGAAAAAAGCTGAGCTAAGTTCTAAGGACAAGAACTATTAAAGAAAAAGACAACAGCATTTAAAAAAAAAAAAAAAAAGCTACCGAAATTTCATCTCCATTTCAACCTCTTGTCATAAAGACATGACAGTAAATGCCTGGTACTATTGTTATCATCCTACTTTTTCTTTAAGACCCAAACTTCACATATATTCATGTAAATTTAAGCATAAGACCAATTTCATTGATTCAGTGGGATAGATCTTGTGGTTAAGGTGAAGCACAAACGTAAATCTTTGTAGAATCAGGGTGATGGTGAAGAAAAGCATTTTGCATGTGATATGCAATAAAACTTGTTGAACTCAAAGTTAAACATTAGCTCCAATTTTAACATGAATTGGAGCTTAAAAAATCACAGATACTTTCTATTTAATAATAAGTGCTTTTCATGCATCAAGGAAAGGTGTTTGTTAATTTTGAATAGAGGCAGCATTAGACAGAGATTTTGGACAAACAGGGAAGTATCTGGGGACAAGTCCCTGTTTTTGATTTGTATATTTCTTTTTAATTTCAAACTGTTCTGTTCAATAGAGGGGTCTAGAAACAAAGTCAAACAAGTGAACCTGTCTAAAAAACATATTTTGAACTTTTTCACACATTTTTGCTTTCAGGGCAACTGGAACTGAGGAGCAAGGGTGGCAAATTTCATTTTGGAGGTGGGACCTGATTTTTGTTTATTATCTTAGTCTCCTAACCAATCTGAGGGAAGGACGGGTAAAAAAATGCCGGAGCATAAAGACATTCAAGCACACGAGTCTGATTAGGTGACTTGCTATGGAACTAGTCATTTCGTCACCTGCCAGAGATGTGAGATTTTCATGGAAGTGACAAATTGAGCCTCCAGTGCAGAGGAGATTTGAGGATGGGCCACTTTACTGCACTGCCTTCAGTCTCCCTTCTTAATAAGGAGAAGACATGGTAGGTTTGATTGGGTTTTGATTCAGAACAATAAAAATGAACCTCACTGAGCCTGCACAAAGTGGACCTCCCTATAAAGACTGTTTAGTGGGCAAACTATTCAAGGAGTAGATGAATCTAAAAGGTTACAGGTGAACCCATTTTTCACAACTTCTTTAGCATAACGTATCACTACTAAGATAGCAATGGATGTCAGGAGCCATTTGTGGAGCATTTTGTTAAAAAAAAATCCATATGAAATATATGCTCTGGATCATCTTCTTTTCTTCAGCCTTTCTGAAACCTTCATCTGCTTACTTGTCTTATATCTCCTTTTCCTTTTAAATTGTGTGTATTTTAGAAATTTACCTTCTTCTCTTGAGTCCTGTAAATCAATTACTTAGAAGGGATGAAAAGACCGATAAGAAATTTTCTGATTAATGTTTATTATAAAATTTCTACTTTGTGAATATTTGGGAAGAATGAGTTTTATGACATCACGGTAACCTCAAATTTGTAGTCAAGATTTCAGATCCTCCTCTGAAAAGAGCTGTGCTAATTGGCAACTTGTACCTACAGTGGCAGAAACAGAGCTACATGTTTCATAGGCAGAAGTCACAAATTTCTTATTTTTCAAAGTTAGTTGATGGAGAGGCAAGAGGATAAATCTTTTCATATTCAGCTGGGGATTTCAAGGTACCTTGAGGAAAGTGATCCACCTGAGAAATCCGTTTCTTCCACCATTTTAGTTCTACGTGAATCAATACCATTGAGTAAGGCTTCACTCTTGCCAGTCAATAACACATTTGAATTATCCGACAGCATATCAATATGTGGGCAGCTTTGAGACACCCCTTTTAGAAAACTCATATAGCACTTACGTTCATTAAAACAATTAGCCAAATCCATAAAATACTGTCTCACATTTATGTATGTGGACAGTATATCTCAGGTTCATCCTGGTTTTCTGCAAGGTTAACACGAATATGTTTAAATCAGTTATATTTAGGAAGAATTTTACAGTCTTGGGGAAGCAGACGCCTAACACCTCTGGTTTACTATTCTAATTTTATATCAGGCAATTAAGCCCAATCTACTTTTTCCATGCTACTTTTTTCCAAGGAGTAAAGTGGGTCTTGTTCAAAAAGATACACATCATCTGCATGAAGAACAGCATCATGTTTTTCCCATAGTTCATCCTTTAGTCCTTTCAGTCAGAGGGCTTTACTGGTGTATGATGACCCAGGGGTGACATTATGCACCCAGAGCACCTGCCCTGCTGCTGTGGTCAGAGTTTGCTCTGATCTGCATAACAGCTCTGAAGAAGCTCCATTTCCTACCAAAGAAGTGTAAGGATAACTGTACAGAGCAGAAAAGTAAGTCTCCAGACTACCTCCGGAACTTCAGGTGTTGACTAGAGTACTTATGTATTGTGACGCTGTTTTGACCAAAGGTTTTTGTTCAATTGGTTTTAATTGCAAGAGAGAATAAGATGCCTTGAAGCCTAGCCTATATGTTCTTTTTTATTTATTTTAGAATATAATTCTCCTGCCAACTTCAATACTTACTATATTTCAAAGTTAAGTCTCATCACCAGTAACACCAAATACATTGATTAAAATTTCCTACAGACAGCACTTCATGGTATTAAAAAAATTGAAATTTCGTGTTACTTTCTAGCATCCTTTCTACCTCTAGGTTATTTCTTTTGGTTGCCTTGTATCCATTTATACATTCTAGATCTAAAATGAACTTTGAACCAACCTGTCTGTTTGATGTCTGTCCTTGAGTTTTCCCTTATGCTTTCCACAGGTCAGTTTCCCAAAAACATGAATCCTCAAACAGCTTTTAGTGTTGCACCCCCTTGGCTTTCCTGAGAGTGTAGGAATTCAGTCTAGCTCTCCAATGGATTCTGATGGATTGCTCTCTGGCAAAGCTCCATGGAAGTAGGTTAAAAAGACCAGCATTTTCACAGAATCATAGAATAGTTTGGGTTGAAAGGGACCTTTAAAGGTCATCTCGTCCAACCCCCTGCAATGAGCAGGGACATCTTCAACTAGATCAGGTTGCTCAGCAATTTTTATAGCAATTATCGCTCTCCCTCCTCATGACAGACAAGTGGAATGAAACTACAGGTCCTGTATAAAAAGCCCCGAAGAAACAGTAGAGACAGAGGCCACTAACCACTAGACTCAAAAACTCTGTTTAGCTTGAACAGCACAGCTTTCTACACACCTTTTGGGGTAAAATACTACCTCCTTGTGTGAGACTCATTCAAACAAATGTAGATATCTACAACACAGGCATCTAACTGTGAACAAGCAGTCTAGACTCTCAGTTTAGTCAAAGGAGAAAATAGGTGCTTCACAGAAACAATTAACCTTATCCTGCAGTAGATACTTAAAATAGATCATACCCTAAAAATGCCTGATTTTCTCTATTGACTATAAAGGACAACCTAGTGTGACTAGCTGGAATGGAGATGTCTACATAGTAGTTCTATAAATTTGGGTGAGATGAACCCGACTGTGAGTGCCTGTTTCCTAGTAAGTTCAGACACTCGGGGATTTAAATACAACCTTTGCTTGGTTTTATGACATTCTGTCATTCATGGTATAAAAGATAAGTGTAAAAGAGAAAACCTATCTGAATTCAACATTTCCTGCTTTAGCAGAGGCTTTAATTCCTGCCTTTTCTTTAAAGCTGTATGTGGTACATCTTGAAACACTTACACCTTATGTCCTCCTTGACAGAAAACTTTCCGGCTGTCTCAGATTCTGCTTTATCTGTGATAACTGATGTATTTGTTCCAACTGCAAAAATAATGTGAGGGCTGGCTTCAAATATTTCAAAGACCTTCCTCTAAATATTTCAGAAGTCTTCTATATTATCTTCTCTGCCATGACTTCTATACTCTCCATTTTTTTATGCATGGTCTTTCCTTTCTTCCTCACTACTTCCCGCCTATTGCATTTTGCAGATCTATTTCAAATTGTAAGATTTTTCCACATTTTTCTCTAGATCACAACTGCTACTGCCAATTGGTTGACCTTATTCTGCCTTGCTTGACATCCAGGGGATAGTTTAGAAAACTTCTTTCCAAAATTAAATCACCAAGTGCATCAGAAGTTTTTAATCCTTCTCCTTCTTGATTATCCATCATTCTGGATGCCTTGCACATTCTTAGGTTACCATTTCCAACGAAGATTTTTCTTGGGAATAGCTTCTCAAAGCACTGCCTTTAGAGGAATATCCAGTTCACAAGTAAAGAAGGTGCTTTTAGGAAGAAAAAAGAATTAGGGAGTTCTGTACTGAAGTGGAGTACAAACTTACTACCCACATCAGTAGACGCAACTTGGTTCCCTTTAACCCTTCACAGAATTCTGATTTTAATCAAGTGCGTTTGGAATAGAACACCTGCAAAACATCAACATGAAATATTTAGGCTTTTAGAAAAAAATCAGGATGAAATGCTATAGCGAAAAAACTATTTTTCAGAGTGCCCAGCTCTGGCATCAACAAGAGGACATGCTATCCTGCCTTCAGCAGCAAGTCTGAAGAGGACTGACATAACCTAACCTCAAAAGCTCTCTAATACAAATTTACTGTCATAAAAGTGGGTGCTTATTATACTGACAAGACCCAGTTTTAATATTGGCAGGTGTAATGCAATCTTCCCCTGCCTCATGGTTCCTCGGTCCTGAGCCACACCATCCTTGTTATTCCACTCCTGAAATTCTCTTAAGTAGAGAACTTAGTATTTGCATAAATTCCCTGAGGATCTAGGAAGAAAATGTTCCAAGGCCCTCCGGGGCTAAGTGTGTATGGTGAAGTATATGAATAAATCTGTCAGTTTTGAATCATTAGGAACGGATGGTTTTAGGGTTGATTTTAAATGGGTGGCAGTATATCTCAGGGTTTTGCTAGAGACAGAGGATGGGCAGGATAAGCTTATATTATTCTTCTTGTTTGGATAGAGTTAATGGGAGTGTTACCAGGGATTGTGTGGGAGTTAATTGTATTAACAAGGAAAGATAGAGAGCCAAGCAGCGTCTGCTGAATGTCGTAGCCATTTTTTCCTATTTTATTGCAAGCAGTCTTGGTGGCATAAATCAGTACTGGCTCTGTTTGAATTTATAAAATTACTTGCAACTGTCTCATAGTATTTTTTTTCCCTATGTATTTGTATGTATGTATGTATGTATGTATATGTGCTGGTCTTATTAATGGGAATGCGGACTATTGGTACAAGTGACAGGAAAGTAAATCACTTACATTGTCTTAGAAATCTGAACTTTCAGATTAAATTACATACATAGACTATGCCCAAAATATCTTTCAGTCCCTAAGGTAAGGAAGGATAGTCTTGTATTGTCAGTCTTAGCTTTGAATGTGGTGTGCCTTGCTGTCCCGAAGAGTCTGTGTGTGATCTTCTGTACTTTTAGGTGAACAGCCTCAAAAAAGTCCACAAGGTCCATTACTGAAACACCTAAGGTTTGATTGGTTGACGTGCCAAGCACTTCAGTCTACACATTATTTGACCTCTAGTTAGAGTGAAAACCATTGCTGAAAGTCAAAATTGCTTGACTGCTGTTGGGTTGACAAAACAAAGGTAACAGAGGTGTGCTAACTTAGCTGCCAAAAAAAATGCTTAAATCAGCAGAGCTAAACACAAAAATACAATTACATCTTGAACTGAAAAACAAGAGCTATAACTGGGGGCAAGGACAAACTCTTTATCTTCTGTGGATCACATTGGCACTGAGGAAGAGCAGTGACACATACTTGCTGTACCTTGCCTTCAAAGTCTTTGTCTTAAACTCAGTATATTGGAGCAAAGATACTTAAATACTACCATCCACGAGGCTTGCCAGGTTGTCATCTCCAGGATGCCCCAGAAGGACTGGTATGCCACTGTGCAGTGTAAGTAAGTGAGGAAGTCCCCAGTGTGTCTAGTAATCCAGAGGATGCATTGTGAAGCTGCATTCTCTAATGGTGGGCTCATTTGGATATGATATCAAATACATATATATTTAAAAAAAAACCAAACCCTGAGCTTTAGGAACAAGGGAAAGGACATAGATTGTATGTGAAACACCGTGTACATTAGTCTTTTGTATAAGCAAATGATATCAGAGATCTTGTCCAAGCATACACGAGCAGACCCTTTGTTCTGTAGTAAGATGGTCAGCTTTTCTAGTAGACTACAGGGAATATTCCGCATCTGCTTACATGCAACAGGTACAGATTCACCTACCAGCAGTCAGACTCAGGGACACAACCCACCCTGGCTTTAAGACAGATCCCATACTGCTGCACATGATTAGCTGTTACAGTGATGTGTACATTAAAACTGCTTCAAGGCACTAGTCTAGAACAGCGTTTTGCCTTTTGACATTTGTTCAACAAGGAAAGGTACAATTCCTTGTTAACTACACAGCTTTGCTAGAATCAGATATTTCCCTTTCCTATTATTGCCATACTGAAGACTCCATTTTTTTCAGAGAAACCTCAAGAGGCAGTAATCTGGTTTTGAATTATTGCCATCAACTCTCTTAACTGCCTAGATAATACAGCAAACTGTGATACTGTTGTTGTTTTAAATACATGAAAAGTGAGCAAAAGCCATAGGTGCAGGAAAACCAAGAACAACTTCGAGATGACTGCAGTAACATTAAGTACTCTGAGCTTATCCAGTCTGGACTTTTCCTGAGGAACACAAACAGACACAACTGTAATAAGAAATTTTGAAACTATTTTTCAGGGATATTCTGTAATCTGTTTGTTAGATCTCTCATTTTCCGTAGAGATAATTTAATATAAACTAATAATTTAATATAAACAAAGAGTCTGTGAGTTTCCATGACTATTTTTTTTGCTATACCATTAAATGGAGATTTCGTTTTTGACTGCTAGACTGTTAATTGTGTTCTGACATTCTGGTCTCATCTGTTTTTCAAATAGTTTGTTGCAGCTGTGAATTTTCTGGCAAAGCAGGGTTCTGTGGAAAAATGCCAATTCTTCTTAAATATGGTGCTCTGAGAAAATATCTCCTTTTCT
>WAAD01032037.1:166725-179085 GCA_013389945.1 Fregata magnificens | reverse complement strand
TGCAGGTTTCTATCAGAAATGAGCGTGGCCTCCTGCCAGATTATCTGATAGAAGCCCAGACCTTCTGTGGCCCTGGGAAGCCTCAGTGCATCAACTGCCTCCAAAGCAAAGGTGTTCGGGCTTTTGGCATCCTCAGCTTCAGCACAGTCAAGGCATGTGCACTGCTTTAGGAGCAGGGAATCTAGAGCAACTCAAGGTCTTAAAAGGTTCTGCACTTCCCAGGAAATGCCAGAAGTCTGGCAACCGAGAAATGTCCCCCCAAACAGCCTAAGAACTGAGTGGGATAGGGGGTTTGAAGAAGAAATGTAGTCAAGAATGAAAGAGGTTCAGAGAGTTTATCTGACCTGGACAAGCCAGAACTCACAAACTTGTCACATCCTGAGCTGGAAAGCCCTGAATTTTCCCTATTCTTTTGTTTATTACCACATCAAGTGGTAGCTTTCAGCTTTTTTTGAGTCCTGGAAATACCAAAGTGAGCTTCAAGCTCCAGAGCTCTGGGACGTCTCAGTCTCACCAAGTCCCTCAGATTCTCCACACTGTTGTGCATAGGAGGCGCGGACACCCTTATTTCTATTCCATTGTTTGATTTTAGGCACATATGTAGAGATTCAGCCTTTAGTTTTTAAAGATAGTTCTCCTTAAAATAATGCAAAGAAAGGAAAAGGGAAGTGGAAAAATAAGCCAGCCACTGGTGACTGATTCATTTCCTTTTGACACATTATTTTCCTAATGTTTTATCGGAATAGCATAACATTTGCAGGAACATGAAATCCAGGAACATGGGCTTTTAATAATCAAACTGCTAACTTAAGTGTCATACCAGTATTTGGGTGATTAATGAAAGGTGTTTACACAGCCAGGTATTCTGTTTCATATCAGCAACTGTGCAAAACTACTTACAGAGAGTATGACATGTTGCTCCCTTTATAGAGCAGTCTCCATATGTTCATTAAGGTGGAAAAAACCAAGGAAGCTAAATGCAGGTGTCAGCTGAAACCTGCAGAGGATCACTGCTTCATTGGATTGTGCTTTCTTCTTTGATTTGCAATTAACATATTTCTGGACTTCAGACATATTTTGTCTATTGTTCCTGGGGTATCAGCATTTTATTTGTGTGGTTTGCTTTCTTTTTTCCTTTTATTTTGCTTTTTAAGGGTTACATTTTTACTGACACAAAGAAAGATTTCTGAGGGCAGCAAAGTATTCAGCTACATTGGACTGCCAAGGAATAGCATATTAGGATATTTGCTTCTCTCCCTATTTTTTTTAAAGCACACAGTTATCTTTATGCTGAGGACCTTGAAATCTCTTGGGAAGATCATTTTAAATGAGGAATCAAAACATTTCAGGGTTCTCATCACAACTGCGAATTGAAAAATAAGGACTTACACACCACATTCACTCACCTGACTGGGGGACTTTCTTCAGTCTGTATTTAATGACAAAATGTAGCAAGTTTTTGTATTTGTACTGTAAGGGACAAGGTGCATTGCATGGGGCTGAACTATTGCAACCATCCCAAGAGAAACCAGTATGGCAATGTTTGAGAAAATCCTCTGACCACACCTTCTCCCTCTTGCCTCCTCCCTCTCTCTCGATAACCTCTGCTGTGTCACTACAAAGGAGTGAGCAATGTTAATGTAGTGGGGCTCCTGCCTTGACTTGCAAGGTTAGAAACCAGAGAAAAGCAGCTTCAAACCTTCTTCTGTAGTGAACTCCAATTTCTTATCTTCGTGAGAGTGAGTGGTGAGAATAGCTGACCTCTGGACAGTTGCCACAGGTCATTATTTCTGTCCTTAAGCTGGCCCGAAATCTGGATGAGAGAGGCTGTTTGCACATTGGCAAGACTTGTGGTGGTATTTGAAAGGAGGTAGTTGTCATGCTTAGCATTTCCATGTTGAGAAGCTAGTGCTCCTACTTGGAGGGGGGAAAGATAGTCACCTAAAATCCTGGGGAGACAGGGGAAGACAGTTTCCCAGATTAACACTAACAGGAGCCAACATGCTAACCAAAAAGCCATGGAAATAGAGAGATATGGATGTGCCATGGGTGAGTGAAGACATTTTTTCAGGATTTACTGTTATCTCACAGGCTTCCTTCATCCTATACTGTTTATGCTGGTAGAAATGTCAGTACATCCTGGTAGATGCATGCATCATCCACTTCTTGGACATGATAATATCAGTAAGGCTTATTTCTATGTACTTCACATGGCTTTCTTTTGAAGCTCCCTGTCTCAGATTTTTAATATCAGCTTCATCTATAAACATGGGACTGTATTACATACTCTCTTGTATATGTATATGTCCTTTTATTCTTTTGTCCCTCTGTTGACTTAATTGGGGTTATGGTATGACCAAGGAAAGGAATCATAGGAATTGCCCTACCGTTTTCACTCTCAGGTCATGTCCTTATCCAGTATAGTCCTAGAAGCTTAATAAAAACATTGAAGAAACTGAAACTTGATGGAGAAAGCTACCCCTTCCTGAAACACTGTAGTCTTTTCCTAACCCCTTGTAATTGGAAGTTGATTTAAGAGGTGAAGCTTCTAAGGTGCAAAATTTGCTTTGACCTTTACTTGCTGTTTCCAGGGAGGTAAACAGGTGAATACATTTAAGCACAGCAAAACTTAAAAACTTTTTGTTTAAATACAGAAGCTTGTTCTGTTTCAGAACGTGTGCAAGTCGAATAAGGGATAGATTAGATAGCTCTGCTGAGCTAGAGATGTTAGAATTCAGTATTTCTACATGATGCCTGATTTGTGTTTATACAGGGTAACATTTTGCAGAAGGTTCATACTGTAAAAAATTGCTCTGGTTGCCATGACATGGGCATATTAGTATAGGAATACTCAGTATTGTGGCTGCTTTTTGCAGTCATAGTTTTGGACCTGAAGTATAATACCCTCCTCAAGAAAATGATTAGGCAGTAGTTAGGTGAGATCTGCATGTTAAACAGCTGAGGTTGCATTGGGCTACTGTATCTGTGGAGAGTTGCTTGCTGGTAAAATGGTCTCATGCACTAAACTTGGGAATTTTTCTTCCTCCAAAAGAGAGTCCAACCTGTGAAACAAAAGATAACCGAGTCCGGGTATTTTCCTCTTCTCAGCTTATCAACAACAAACTTTGGAAATGATGGTTTCACATATGACAATCATATGTTCAAGAATGAACTTAGCTCATTTTCCTCAGGAGGATCTTCCAAACCAGGCACTTTGAGGATGGCCTGATGGAAATCTATATACTCTTTATTGCACCTTTAAAGAATTGCTGTCCTTGTAACTGTTGTTTATGCTTCTTGTCACCTAACATCCCAGTTGAAAACATTTTACTGATCCTGTGCTCAAACCTCTCCGTTTTCCGCCTGTCTGGCTTGGTAAGGAAAGTGGGAGTGCAAACAGAGATTAAAAAAAAATCTGCAAATTTATTTTCAGAGTATCTTTTCTATGGGACAACACTTGTTGGTCAATGGCAACTGTTGTTACAACAGCTCAAAAACCACAGAACACCTCTTTGCATAACAACATTTTAAACACATTTCAGAAATGCAATTTATAGGGAACAGCATAAGCCTGGCTGCACTCAGCTGTCTGTACTACACTGTCATATACACTTTTCCTCTTTAAAACCAGTATTGAAACATGCTGTGGCCACAGTAATTTATGGAGCAAACCCCGAAAAATTCTAAATCAGGATTAGTGTCTATTAACTCTATTAAGTTCTATTTGGCAGTCAACCAAAGTGTCAACTGAGCTCACATTCCTCTTTATCCAGTAACTAATGCTAGAGAAGGCACATGTACAATATCAAGTGGAAAAAGGTGTCCAGGGTAATATTGCAACTATCAGGCCAAATTCTCTGCTGGCATAACTCATAGTATTTCCAAGCCAGATCTTTCAGAATAGCCTGTCTGTCTTGAATTAATTTTTCGTATTCACTTTTTAATAAGCAACTTTCCAAGCAATGAGGGTTTTTTAGCTGCATGACTCCTATTAAAGTCAATAGGAGTCATGTGGCTAAAACCCTATGTGATGCTTGAATTTATTGGAAATTGGCATCTGGTGCTGAGAGCACTTCTATTGTTTGGTCTTCCTGCCCAATCATCGCTTTCTGCCTGGTCATGTAGCCTCTTATGCTCCTACTTGCTGGAATCTCCATGCCTAACCTTTCTATTCCTTCCCCACTATCCTTTCACACTAAAAATAAAAGAGCCTCCTCTGTAGAATCATTATTGCCTCATCGCCTTTTGTTTGGATTTTCTATATGCGGCCGCTTTGTTCAGCCTCAGCTGTTGCTGAACTTTGCTGTTGGCTGCAGTGAATCATTGCATTGTTCATGCAATCAGTTACATTTGCACAATACTTCAGGATCTGGTTAGATGAAAGGTGCTCTGCAAACAAAATCTTGGCTCCTTACCATTTTATTCTGAAATGCTTGGGGTTAAAGTACTGTCAAGTGGGTCTGATGTCATTGCTTTACTAAAAATGAGCTTCTAGCAGGTGTTATCAATTATTACTTGATAATTTCTTGCTCCCCCAAAATAAAGTTATTCCACCGAAATCAAGGGCAACATTTCAATTGATATGAGAGATGCACGTTAGCTCCAGACACTTTTTAACCAGTGTGAATACGGGCTGCACAATCCAACCCTAGGAGCATTGCTGTGGGATTTACTTGTCAATAACTGAAAGCAGTGTATATTCTGTTAAAAACACCAAAACAACTTTTTGTTTGGTTCCCTATACATTTTATATTGATGTGCATTTGGACAATTTGCTAATTTGTAGATGTATCTGAAGGATGACCTCTTTAAAACAACAAAAATAATTCTAACTATTTTTTACGCTAAAGGTTAGGGCACCAGCCCAGATTACATCTGGGATGCGATTTAACATAGTGCTTCCTCCAGGGGTTACTGGAGTAGTTTTCAACTAAATGGAAAAAGAGACATCTTCACAGATGAAGATTCATTCTTCTCCCAAAGGTGACTGTGAACATCTGAGTTTGAAAAAAAGGTTTTTTAAATGGCAATGTACTAGAGTTTATACATAGTTTTAAGAACAGAGTATAGGAAAGTTATTAATGATTGAGGCTGAGTATTGTACAGCTGTGTAATAAAGGATAGAGGCTATCCAGTATCCTGAAGAGAAAACACAATTCAGATTCCTTCAGGCACTATCTGTTTTTAAAAAATAATCTCAGGATTGAAAATCAAATCTATCAGGCAACACTAGTCAAGCAACTTGGGACTGTGCCAGCCAGCCTATTTTAAAGTATAGCTAAAGTAGACTGAAGATTATCTTCAAGAAAGACATTGAAGAGCAACAGAGCACTGAATGAATATAAAACTGTTTCTGGGACAGTTGTTGTTGAAAACCTCATTAAATCATCATATTTTAACATGCATATGCTATGCAAAAAAGCAATGTTTCCGTGCAAGACAATTTTTCATTTATTCTGTCTACCAGAAAGATATTTTACGAGAAAGATTTTTTTTTTTTTTTTACTTTTCATTGAGTGCCTTTAGTGTTCATCTAAAGCTGCCAGAGCTTCAGAAGCTTTATTTGTCTACGAGACGTGCAGCAGTTGCCGTGCAAACGTCAGTCCTTGAACATCACTCCTTGCCCACATTCTTTGGGGCTGTGCTTATAGATAAATGAGGACTTTTTCTTATGCTTCTCTTCACCCCCCAGTCTTGCTCCCCTTACAACCAGAATAATGCAAGTTATTGGCAACTGCCGTGACAGTTTTTCAGGGTTTACCCTGAAAAAAATGGATTAATGTTCTTAGTACATCTTGCTTGTAAGACTACTGCTGCCCAAGATAAATTGCAAGTGTGTTTCCATTTGATAGGGTCCAGAATGACCTTTGCTCATTTTCCACAGGATTTTCCACGGAACATTTACCATAGCCATGTTTATGAAAGTAGTTTTTTCAGATTTTCCACTTTTTTAGAAGTTCAGTGTTTGGCCTGAGAAGTCCTTTGTTATTAAGCAAAGGATGCCAGAAACCATCAAAGATAAAATGAGTACCATGAGCACGCAAAACAAAAGTGCTAATAGTAATATTAGCATTTTGGAAAGGGTGAGTGGATGAAAGCTTTGTCTTTGAAGGAAAAAAGAGGGACTTTTCATTAAAAAATAGTCTAGCTGGAGTAAATCTGACCTGAGTTAAAATTGAACTGCCCTGGAGAAAGCAAAAAACTGTGTCACACTACGAACCATACAAACTAAGCAATCCCCCAGCTAAAAGAGTTAGCACAGATACTTAGTTTTAAAGTAAAGAAGACCAGCACTTTAATCTTTTTGCTTGATTTTCCTTTCAAACACAGTCATCCATTTAGCTCCCTGCTGTCCTCATGAAGAATTTCCTTACGATGAAATCAGGGTTTGGAGATTTATTATGCAACGAGCAGAGCAGGTTCAAACTGATAAAGGCTTCCTGGGGGAGTGAAGGATGCTTAATGCCAGGAAAGATACTCTTTTAATGTGAGGTTCTTGACCATTTATTACATAAAAATGTTAATCTGATAGTGTTTTTAATCTGCTTATTATCAGCGGTGGCTTCTTGGTGCTGAAGACAAGATAAAAGCGAGAGCTGAAGAAGCAGATTTGGGGAGCACTCACTCAGTTAACATGCCGGATACAACACATCTGCTTGCCATTTATCTGCTCTTGGAGAGCGAGGAGGAGAGGGCTTACGGCCACGATAACGCAACAGCTCGGTGGTCTGATTGGGCATTGGTGTGCACACGCTAAAAGGACACTGCACGAGAGATAAGCCGCGATAAAGACTGGGACAGTCATTTCCCAGGAAACTCCGCAGAACGGAGGATTTGCTTTACATGCCATTTGGAGGGGTTCTCCAAATACAAAACATTTAATCCCTTCTCCCCAATCCTCATTCCCCTCCCACCCCACAAACTGCTGTGTGAGCTGCAGAATTGATGAAGCCAAACATCCTGCAGGTTTGCATCCGTGTCGTGCCCTGGGCTTGTCCGAAGTAATGTATAGGCTGGTCCTCCCTGTGAAATCTTGGCAGGCAAGAGACATTTTGACTAGTCCTGGCTTTCACGCGTGCGGAACCAATTGCTGGTGTAAAATATAGAGTGGCTGTCAAACTGCGCTGAAGTCTGCTCATGGACTCAGAAGTTATTAGTTATGATGGCCTGGAGGGCAAGCACTGTTATCATATAAGCCTTGTTTTCTAAGAAGACCAAGATAAAGGTTATCTCTGTCTGCAAGACAAAAATACAAACTTTTTCCTGAGGGATTGGGCTCAGTAGTAAAGTTTTTTAAGTGTTTTTTTGAGTTGACATAGACATTTGCAATCAGTGGAGTAGCTGGATAGGAAACAGCCTGCCCAGTTCAGAAAATGTGGGGGATTAAAATAATTTACCTTAGGATGAAACCATGACCAGTCCAAGCTTTTCATGCCTAGGGAGACATGAACTCTTTTCCTGTGCTGAAACTGCCATATTTCCCACAACCTAGTAAAGTACCATAGCAACCAGCCACATTTTTATTTTGGGGTGACTGCTTTTTACCCAAATGAGATATTTACAGTAAAATTTCTGTTGAAATCAATAAAAAAAAAGACTAGTTTGGCAATGCAGTATCGCCTAATGCAAACTCACACTGTTGAGAAATTTCCAGCAATCTCACAGGCTGAAGGTAGGTTCACACAGCTGCTGGTCTGAGTGGGTACCGCCTGTGCGGGCACATGCACACTGGCTTTATTGTAACTTATGGAGAAGCCATGGACACACAGGCTGGGTGCATCTAGGAACAAGCTATACATTAATATATACATTAATAAATCAAGCATCTGAAACGTTGACGTCAAAAGCTACTTTGAGGCTAACAGGTTGAAGTCTGCACATGCTTCACTGTAGTGTGGATGCGAACTGATCAGACATAGACAAATGGGTAGAGCTGGGTGAGTGCTATGCAGGTGCCACCCAGCATCTGCTAGCCAGTGGGATCAGTGCATTACCAGAAAACCTGTACCTTGTAGTCAAGTAGGATTTCTCTACCCACATATATTAAATCCAAGGGAGACGCATATTAACAATCCCATATCATAGGCATATAGGTTCATAAGGGAAACCATGGTCACAGTGAACAAAACTCTCAAAGGCAGAGCAAAGCTAATGAAACATCAGGTGTGTGTTGCTTAGTCAAACATTCATTTGTCAATACACTCAACTGCATTTAAAAATGTGTGTATGGGGAGATGCACAGTGAATAGCACGGAACATCTAAAGCTCTACATTTCCCCAAAGAGCACAAGCAATATTAGCAGAAGAGCTGCAAGGTTCCCCAAAGTGACCGGGCAATACCTTGGTGTACAGACTGTTTAATTGAGGGTTTTCTCTTGAATTCAGATCTGGGAGCTCCTTGCTCAGGCCACCAGACAGAGCAGCCTTCATAGATGCTGGTTTTACATTGAGAACTTCAGTCTTTTCACCACAGGGACTGAGGAACCATGTGTCTAGACAGTATGTGGTCACTGCTAAACCGAGTTCAGGTTGATCTGAAGACCTAAAGCCCTCCCATATTCATATTATATTGGGAAACAAAACAAAAATCTACCATGGTACAAACTCTAGTCATAGGCAGAGGACTGATGAGAATGATGACTGCAAAAAAACCTGAAAAATGTCAAATAATGAACTCCTATAGATGACCTCAACTCAGCCTACATTCATTCCCCAGGCAATCATCTGAGTAAATAGTCTCTGTATCAGGACCTAAATGGGTTAAAATTACTGGGGCGGCAGCAGAAGTACTTTGTATGGCAGAAGTTTGGGTCCCTCTGAGTTAATGGGGACAGTTAGCAGATGATCCCAACTGATGTCTAGTGGCAGGACACAGGAAAGAGCGAAGAAGAAGAAAAACAGTCACAGGCACAAACCCCATGGCTTTATACATCAAGTCCAACATCCAAAAGCAAATTGGAAGTCAGTGCAAGCTGCAGAGAATAGGTGTAACGTGCGTTGTTCACTAGTTCTGCTAAGTAAGCAATCAATATATTTACTCCCTGGATAGAATACAATTTTGCTGTTGTGACAGTGCTTCTTCTACTACTCTGTGAAGAAAAATGACTCCATGGAGTCTGTGATCCCTATCTGGTCAGAGCCCCCACTCTTTGAAAGATATTTTTAAAGATAACTGAAAACCATAAAAACCAGACTTACTGAACATTTGCAGTACACCAAAGCCAAGAAATTCAGATGTAGAATAAAATTCAATGGCTAGCGATTAGCCCAATCTATTTTACTGAGATACTGCCAAGTTATCTGGATGGTTTCAGCAGCATGCAGCACTTCTGCAATCCTTACATGTAACAGACAGAGTTCAGAATGGATTAAAGCTTTTTACTGAATTTCCTTTCATATGGATTGTTAAAGGAAACTCTTATCTTGTCAGTGGGGTTTTTTTGTTTGTTTGTTTTTATTTTTGATGTTCATGCTTAATCAGGTATCTGGCTTTATTTCAGTGTTACAAATGCAAATGCACCTACTCATGGTTTTCAGGTTCAGGCTAATCAGCTAATAACAATCACAAGTTACAGCTCTGTTATTAGCTATGGAGAAGGGAGAGAAGAAAGGAAGGTGGGAGCCATGAGGAATGGACGCTGACTTCCAGCTAGAAGTGAAAAGAAGTTATGGTGATGAGGCATGTTATTGCAAACCCGCAGCTTGGGCATGAATTTTCTGTGTCCCTTATAGGATATCACAGGAAGTTAACAGGAACAGAAGCAGAGAATCTCTTTTCTGGGAAGTTCTTTAAGGACTTTCTAAAATCACGGCAAAACCGGCCTAAAGGAATATTCTATTTTTTTTGACCATTGCAGTTTATTACTGGGAGATTAATGAGAAAAGTTTGAAGCAGATGATTAATGTGGCCTATTCTTATAACCTGCTCTCCTCCTCATAAATCTCCCATTATTACATATGTACTAAGCAGCATGTTGTTTCACCTTCTCTGAGGCACAAGTCCACCAACAGCTCTCTTTCATTTACTTCCCTGTACTTCTCAGAGGCCAATATTTTACTAAAATAATCCCTACTCCCCACCAAACCGACATCCTCTTCCCCTCCATCAACCCTCACCACCACTAATGAACAGAGAAGCCAAGAAGGAAAAAAAAAAATCAAACTCATGGAAATATCCTCTTTGGATCAACTTTTGATCTGAGCGCACAGATATTTAAATACAGTTGTTGAAATCAACTGAAATAGTGCAAAATTAATAGGATAAGATTTTGATTTTTGCTTCTGCATCACAGGTAAGTTTTATACTTAGTTGTCTCCTGTTTGTCTTGAGAGAGCTAGACAGCCTTTTCTTTCATTCTCAATCTCTTGGTCTAAAGAAGTCAATGCGCTAACATCACAGACGGCCACCACCATCTCAGCTGTCAAAGGGAATGCACCCAGAAGAGGTAGAGCTAACAGCCTTGGTGGACTCATATATGCTATGGTTCAACTTCAAGAAGCAATGCATATTATAGACCAAATACACAGTGGAGTGGACACTGAGCTATCTAAACACCTGATAGTTATGAACAGCTTGCTTCCCTACAGCGTGCCTGGGAAAAGAAGAAATCTGAGCTGTATTTTGATGTTATACAAAGGTGAAGAACCGGCTAGATTAAGTGATTTATTTAGGGTTACTCAGGACATCTCTAGTTGAATCAGAAACAGAGCTTCCGTACCTGGAGCCCTGCTGCAGTTAACAGTCCTATCTGCCCAGGTGACAGACTACCCTTTCACTCTACAGAATAACAAAATCAACTCTCCTGAATACACCCTGTTAGAAATGTTGTCCCCTATAGCAAGATTGCAAGAGATTCACAAGATTCCCATGTGCACAGAGGCCAGAACAACCCTGCCAAATGCTGTTCTAATTTAATCTTGTGTAAAATTAGTTGGGTACAAAAAATAATAGCAGAAAAGGAGGAAGAAGAGCTGTTCTTGGAAGTTTTTTCTTATTATGCAAACACAGAGTCCAAAGATTTTCCAGGGAATTGTTGTGTTAAATAGCCACAGTTGTAAATTGTGAATTCATAAATGAATACAAATGTGTAGCTGTCATAACTGGCAGATGACACTTCCTGAAGGATAAGCTTGTACTCTTCCCCAGCGAAGGCAGCATGCAAGAGTTGCATCTCCTGAGACTTCTAATGTACAAATTCTTTGGCAATTCTTCCTAAGGCGGAACTGTTTTTAATTTAGAAGACGTCAACCTACTTGTACTAGTGGGAGAAATTAATAAGCCAAGGATGCAGGTTGGCTGTACTGTAATACTGAGTAGATATGTCTCCATTAATTGCAGGATTGTCTGTGCTCACTTAAAAGCTGTTCTGTCTCAGAGCTTGATCCTATTGCCTTTGTTCAGACAAAATTCCCTTGAGCTTCTAACACTTTTTCTGCTGCTGACCCCTCAGGGGTGGGTTTGTTTCATGTCTGCATGCACCACATGCTGAACCACATATTTCTTCTATCTGTATAGCATGGATATGAATATAGATATTCATATGTTTTCTAATACTAAGCTCCACTGCATTTATCTGTCCTGGACATTTAGAAAGTGTTATATTATAGATGGGGAATTAAAGCAAAGAGAATCTAAAAGCTTTATTCAAATGGCCTGGATTGTACACAGGGCTTTGAATCTAATATTTTTTCCTGGCTGCTCTAAGCAACCCCCTACATAATGCCTTACGAAAGGATCAGTTGTTCTTCAGAAGCAGCCAATTCCCTCCCCTGACCACATGTGGGCACTTCATGCTGCTTGAATATAGCCCCGAGAGTCTTGATAAAGGGGATACAGTGAACTTGTGACAAAAAAAAAAGATGCTTAAATCCACATATCAACTCTTAGCTTGGTACTTTTCTGCCAACTTTCTGACCCTTCTCCACTGCAACTCATCTAAAGGCCCTGTGCAGGAGATAGGGGACTTTTACGGGAGTTAGCAAAGTCCGTCGTCCTGCAACAGTGCAGAGGAAAACCCTGGTCTAAAGGACTAGACGCAGTGTTTAAGCTTGCAGATATCCTAGGAGATTTATAACGTGTGCATGTACATGAGAATAACCAAAGTCCTTCAGTTTTCCCCATCCACTTCTCTTCATGATTATTCCACACCAGTAAGCAATCTATTATCTTCTGGACTGACTTATTCCCCACATTTAGTAACTCTATTCACACTATGAAGTGAATGATGCTCTCCAAATACCAGACACGTATTATGTACAATTAGACTTCCTAAATCTAAGGTTAGGGTAATAAAAACTTGCCAGAATTAATGCTGTAGTCTCCATACATAACTTATGTAAATGTTTCTAAATGAAAGCAAA
>WAAD01032037.1:100856-162696 GCA_013389945.1 Fregata magnificens | reverse complement strand
ACAGACGTGCTTGGTCTGAAAGCCAGCTCCAATCCAGCAGCCCTCATCAGGTCTCATTAGCTCAGTACCAACGGCCAACCTTCCTTGTAATGAAGGCAGAAAGTTTCCCTGCCTCTGCCCACACCCCTTCAGGTAACAGGAGGATTTTGCACCAGGGTTGCACCAGGTTAGATCAGATGTCTATTCAACTCACTGTCCTGCCTCCATCAGTGGTCAATACTGGATGCCTAGAGCAGGCTGTAAGAGTAAAGCAAGCTTATTATACTTTCCCATCTTTCAAAACTTTATGGTTCAGGGATGTCCTGTAGATACATCCACACACTGAATTTTTATTACGCAGGTTTGGGGATATACTTTTATATTTGAAAACATCCTACTTTTAATCTGTATAGTCACCTGCTAACAATTATGCCCATCTCCTCTTTTCAGGTCCTCTATAACATGGTTGGCAAGGTATGAAACTGCACCAGTCTCAAGTTCAAATCAGAACAGTTGAGTACTCTGGAGAGGAGAGTCCCTTTGTTTTGTGTTTCTATTAGTTATGTCTATACTAATAAAAAAAAATCAAGGCCAGGGTTGTGGCTTAAGCACTATTGCCTGATCATTCATAGACAATCAGTTGATGGTGTGCTCCCTTGCAGAGCTTTGGGTTGTGCCAACTAACACTCTCCTTCAAAATGTTCAAGCTTGGGTTGAGGGTCAGCAGGTACCAACAGCAAGGTTGGATGCTGTCAGTCTGTCTGGGGTTGCAGGGAGTGTATGCGGATGAATATAAGCTGTGCCATGCCATCAGGCCTTGAGGCTATAGGGTGGTCCTTGACTGTTTTATTCCATAACACTGACGTGATAGTAGAGGCATGCCCACAACTAAGGTATTAACAATGCAGTAACATGAAACACTATCACCAGGACTTTCCAAATCAGTTTTATTACCTTCCTGAGAACAAGTTTTCCAGCCCAGGAAAATTAATTTTAAGGCAATGAATGAAGCTGCATAAATAAAGTTGGAGGCATGAAGGAGCTTTTGAGTTAAGAAGTTCCCCAAACTAGTTTTGTAGCATGTGAAAATTAGTTCCTTTTGAAGTGTTTCCTGTCCTGCTTGAATGTCATTTAATTTGTCCTAATGTATTTTGTGAAACTTATGCAGAGGTATACATTTATATAAGATAAACCACTAGTAGGGGTCATTTTTGTTTTAGTAAAATCTTTGAAGACTAACTTATATGAATTTGTGAATCACGCTTCATGAGAAAGATTTGCCTGAGGTTTATAACAGTTTGAGGTATGAAGTTGATTGGAAATAACAGAAAAAAGAACTGCTTCTGTGTGTTCAGTCTTGTACTCAACCAAAGATAAGTAGCTACAGCACAAAAGTATATTCTCTTACTGTTGAAAGAGAAGGACAGAAAGAAAATTAAACTATGACAATGTTTTTCTGTTTTATGGTGGTCAGCTTGTCTTCACATGCAGAAGGGTTGAGTAACCTTGCCCTAAATTATACAGCTTTTTGTTTAGATAAACACGTCAGCTGATGATATTCCATGGTTTTCCAAAAGGTGATATCTGTGCAGTAGCTTATGAAATGTCTTGAAAGGCAAGAAAAATACATCTGAAGAAAAGGAGTACATGGACAGAGTATTGCCTTCCAGAAAATCACTTTATTGGCTTATTTGAACTCAGAATTTGCAATTCTGCTGCAAAGAAGTAGCATCTGGATCTTTGTATGTTAGCAGTTAGAACTGAGAGAATTTCTAATACAGAGGTACAGTATAGAACAATATAGAGTTCTAATGCTCATATTCCTTATTACATTGACTACTACCTGTCTGCACAAAACTTTGAACTACTGCATCCATATAAGCAAGTCTGAAACCTCTAAAACAAGACAGGATGCTTTGCTACAAGAATACAGTTAACCTATTCTACAGCCTTGCAGAAGATTGTTATCCCTACTGTAGGAATTCCTGGCTAAAATTATTTTGCCTGTGTTATGCAAAAAATTGTACATGTTGGATCAGTAACTTCTATCGTTCTTAAAGATTAGTCAGGCTCTAGTGACTATCATTTGCCGTTCTGGGGCAGATGTTCAGCAGACTTCAAGGGGTCACTGATTTGTATCAGCAGAAAGTCTGGCAGGCTTATGTGAGTGGAACTTAAGTTGTTCTCAAGAAAACAAAACTGAAATGGGCACTAATGTAAAGAACCTACATTTTAACGTAGTTCTGATGTGGGTATAAATACACTTGTGTGCCCAAACCAAGATGGTTGGTGGGTTTAGTAAAGTGTGTCTATTTTTCCTGGGTTTATTCATAATTCATTTATTAATAAAGATGTCAGCTGTGGTGGAGTCTTTATCCTACCATAACAGGAGCTCCTGGCTTCATAACTTCACTGGAGCAACCCAAGTGATGAATATAAGCTGAAGAATAGAAGCCAAATCCTTCTAGGCACAGTATATTTGTGCTTGCCAGAAAAATTATGGCCAGTGGAAGGAGCAGGAGATGGAAAGTAGCCACCTCTGTTTTGGCGCTTCTCAAAGTCCACTGAGGCCACTGTGCAAGCCTTTCATACTTGGAGCTACATAAGTACCTTCTGAAGCTCGATACAGGAATTGGGGGGCAGCAGAGACTGCTTATTTATGAGTTACTTAGCAGTCCCTGATGCAGCAGTTGCCATAATGCATAGCCTCAATGCAGCTTATTCATACTCCTGGCAAGAATTACCCTCATGGGGAGCTGTGCTTTCGGGTGTTGCTGGCCAGAATACGAGCATACTTTACTGCTTCTCTTGCAGAGTATGAGCATATTCACTCTGGGGGCAGTTTTAGCACTTGGCCTTATGCCTGGACATCATTACTATTGGGCACTTACACTGAACACAATCACGCTGACCAAAGTCTGTACTGAAAAGATTACACTCTCCCAAACCAATATTTTCAGTTTGGCCCTCATGCTTCTGACAGCAGGAAACTTTTGGAAACGCCATAGGCAGCGTTTGCTGTAAACAGCGTTACCTGAAGAACCTGGTGAATATCACAGGTTTCATGAAAGCAAGATAATACAGAAGTATGGTACCCTCTAGTTAAACGGGATGAGCTGAAGTGAAGCAGTTAAACAATATGTGCTCCACATGGCACAAAAGCTTAAACTGCCTTTAAGCAGCTCTTCTAAGAAAGCATCTGGTTAAAGAATTTGGGGCAAACCGACAGAATTTATTTTAACTACAGAGAAGAATATTTTCCTGCTTATACTGCAGACAGTTTTACTTTTTATAAATTTTAAAATGTTATTCTACTTAGAAATGGGACTGACAATCAGACAGCAGCACCACATGTGAGTGGGCCCTGTATCTGAAAGGGGAGGGAGCTTTGAATTTCAAGCTGCAAGTATTCCTACTCAATCGCAGTAAAGTGTTTTGCTATATCTGGGCAAAAAGAAGTATAAAGCAGCTAAAAAATTTGGGTACAAATCTGAATATTACCACTTTTATGGCATCTTAAGGTGTTGGATTTCCAGAAACTGTACTTGTTAGTTTGCCTGGCAGAGGGGACTGACTGAAAAAAATATGATGATACTCCAACAACAAAACATTTACTTACTTGCTGAACTGGAAGCATTTCTGTGGTTGCAGTGGCTTCTATGGGACTATTCCCATACCATAATCTTAAGCACATAATTAAGGGCTTTACTGGATCAGTGCCTGAACAACCAGTGCTGATTTCTATTGAATGCACATTATGTTAGGGACCAATTGTAAGCTCATTAAAATGAACAGAAAGGATCCAGCAGACGTTGGATCAAGCCTCGTCTCAGGACTTTCATCAGAGAAACAACATTGTCTGTTGTTTACTCTTTTGCAGGTCACTGAGTTCCCAGACTTTGAGTCATTGATTACATCGTATTATCAATGAAGTTAGAGATTTGCCATCGACTTAAATGGGTACAGGATAGGGCATGAGGAAACATAAAGCAGAACCATGTATAATTTGTGATTCTGGGTATTGGGTGCTTAAAAAGCAAACAAGAAAGCAGGCATGCCCGTGAAATCATGGACACAGAACAGCCCCTGTTTTAGAGCACTGTGTGTGCCATGCCACGTGTTTGATACTGTACATTGCATTTCTTTGGAACAGCACTGGATACGACTTTTACCCTCCCTCACCTTCCCTCTACGCCCAGACTAATAAATCTCCCATTTGTCTCACCTGTAGTTACAATAAAGCTGTTCTCAACAGTGTTAACATCTGCCATGGTCATTCTTCTGGGGTGAGAAAGGCAGAACATTTTCATTGCTCGTTCATTTGTGAACACTAGTTAAGTAAAGCTGTCACTTGTGTCCAATTATGGGTGAGGATTTTATAGCACAGTCTCCTTCCTAAAGCTAAACTGACATGGCCAAGCCCCATTTTATAGGCATTCTTAAATTCTTCCCAGCCATATTTAAAATCCTTATGCTAAGAGATGGCAGGTGCCATGTGTTTTCACAGCTACATTAACAAATGCAATTTTGTGGCAACTTGACCATGCCAGTGAAGCAGTAAATTTCTGTAATCTCTATGGTTAAGAATTTCACACAGGACTTTGCTGGGAATATGTAAAGCCCATTAGCACAGGAGCACGATGAAGATAAAATTAAAATACCTTTACAGTAAAAGCCAAAAAAAAAGAGTAAAGTCTGCGGATTTTTTTCACTGCTGAAGCAATGACACGTGTCAGAGGAAAATGCTGAAATACAAAAAAAAGCTTCACTGGGCTCACCCAGCCTACTCTTCTTTTCAAATTACTGCCACCAATTTAGGTGAGAAGTGATAATTTGGCTTACACAAATGTTAACATAGGCTTATCCTAAAGCATAATCGGGGTGCAAAACTTTATAAATCTCTTTTCCAAACCCTTACTCTCTGTTACAGTACACTTACACTGGGATAAATGTCCTCACAAATCTTTTTGCCGGCTTAGGGAGATGATAGCCAAAACTTTCCTAGTTCCTAGCGTGCACAAGTCGCAATGGTGTATCTGCAGACCAGTCGTTAGCTCTTTCACTCAAGCCTGGGAGATCTGCATTTACTAGCATGAGCTTTGCTGGTGGAACTGAGACACCTTGGTGTTACTCAGGGCTGCCAAAGACCCGCCAGCTTCAGCATCTCAGCCAACATGAGGGTTGGGTGCGTGTTGCATCACGTGTAGAGGCAGAGGGCCTGTACAGGGGGAAGGATCATTGACTTAACCTGCTTTGGAAAGGGATCTATGCTGAAAAAAATGGGACTAACACCACTTTCCCTCCTCCCCAGCTCTTCACCAAACTCCTCAGGACTCCACAACGGGTCTCAGGAGTACCACTGCCAGGGGACAGTTTTACACATGGAGGCAGAGCCAGGATTGGGTCTCTGGTCTCCAACAGATCCTGAAACAGCTGATAGATGTTTGCAACAGAGTATCTCAAGTATCAGCAGCAAGCAGATGAAAAACAGCAGTTAGATCCTGCACAAATTCATATACTATTGTTTTTCTGACCTGTAAGTCATTTCAGTAGATATTTCCCAGATTTCCTATAAAATCATGTGAGCTATAGATTTTTCTTTTCTTTAAAAAAGAAAGAAGTGATTCCAGCATAATCGCCTCACTCTGGGGACTGGATCTTCTCGAAAGTAAAGAAAACAACCTGCTCAGAGTGCAATACTAGCCAGGGAGAGGACTGCATTACGGATTGCTCACAGACTTCTCCAGCAGAAACCACTCCCGCAGGTTTTACCACGGGGTTTGGGCAAAACCCCTAAAGAACAGATCAAACAAGAAAACATATTTGAATGCTTATGGTTTGTTGTGAGACAGAAGTGTTTTGAAAGTTACATTTAGCAGCTCCCTCAACCTCTTAAGACTTCACGCAAACAGGCAAGGTTGGGGAGATCAGCTCACACGCTTCTACACTCTGTGTGGCTGCACTGAAGCCAAAAAGGCTATTCACTGAGTGGCCCTTTGAAGTCAGTGGAGTTTTGTCATTGATTTTGAGAGGCCCAGGGTTTCATTCGCAGTGTGTAAGGTTAAGCATGTGTGTAAGTCCTTGCAGGATCAAGGCTTAAATGTGTAAACCTGTTCGCAAGAGTACCCAGCCTTTAATGTCCTGTGAATGTGGTCTCTCTTACTGCATGACACTGGGTAGGCTGCTATTGCTCTTCACTCAAGCGCGAAAGCTTCATTTAGTATGCGTCTGTCCTTCATAATTGTCAGTGACTTAGGATACAGCAAAAGAAAGACGTTAGTAGAGCTGCTTATTAATGGAGTGCCTATGGAAAACATTGACTGCATCAGATTGATTAAGAGCCACTATTAATCTATACTTCTGTCTCTTGTTATCCAAAATGCAGGCAACAGGCTTTCTGGATTGCTGACTATGTCAGTGGCTTGTACAGTGCATATACATTAATCACTGAAAAGAGCAAATGTACAAGAGATCAAATCCTGTGTTCAGAGCTCTTTTATTATGTGAGCAGTTCTATTGCGTATTATCACATTTGCTGCATGCTTCAAAATCTGGCCACTGTCCTTGCCTGAATAAAGACTATTTCTGCAAAACACTGCAGAACTCAGGTTCAGAATAGAGCTACCTCAATCATGCCTGGTGATCAAACATTTTATATTTAAATGAATGGTAGAATCCAGCTTCTCTAACTTAAACCAAACCCACACTTAATCTTTAAGATACTGAAGGTTACTTAAGTGAAGAGAGAAATGAATCCTAAGGGAGACCATGTTTGTCCAATGTACAGTGTGTCCATATTGCTGAATGTCTTAGCTATCTAGTGTGGTCTTATATGTCTAACAGCCATACTGTGTATTTATGTATATATATATATATATATATGTATTTACATGCCGACACATTTACTTTTGAAATTAATCAAATTTTCCTCAAAGATAAACCTGACTGTGATGCTGGTTATGGTGATCCTTAGGTATCACTTCCTCTAGACTTTACAAACAAGGCTGCTCTGACACTGGCTCCCTCTGCTCCTTTCAGTCCTCTGTTCAAGTTGGCTGTGAGCCCACCAGCATCACCCACGACCTTTCGCGCCATGTACTCAGGCACAAAAGCAAATGCCTGTGGCCAAGCAAAGGGCCAAGAGGACACAACTAGCCCCTCCACAGATGGCCAGGTGAGATGTGGAGGTGAGGTACACTGTGACATTTGGGAGATGGGGATCTCTCTGCAGCAGATACTTTTAGCACTGTAAATGCAGCCTTAGCTGTACAAATTTAGGAAGCCAAATTGTCTGTCTGAAAGCTTTCAAATGCACTTAGCTTACTCTGGGTAAAGGAAGCATCAGGAGCATCAGCTCATTAAAATGCTGGTGCCTAAATTAGGCAGACTTCGTTGTACTCATGGAGTTCCCTGACTTTTAGATTTTTTAAAGCATTGCGGCATAACTTTTAAATGCCACTGGTCTGCAAAGTAGAACAAATAAACCAATCACAGCACCTCCTTTCACTAGATCAGTTCAGCCTAATAAAAGTAACCACAAGGAACATCATTAATTGTACATTAAACACGCTGCCTGGAATGCACTTGTGACAGCATCCCCCCAGCAGCTCTTGAGGGCTAATGAAATATGTGAGTGACATTACCCTGTCTATGCAATCCAGTCCTAACTTCACTATGATTAGTCTTGTTTTAAGCCCACTGCCAGGTATATGAGGCTCAGTAAGTCAATAGTACTTTGAATGTTTTTCAAGGTATGTAATTTACAGAGTTTTAAGCCCTCTGTCTTCAGGAAATAGTTACAAGAGAAGCCAAGCAGATGAGGAAAAGATGTCTAAATTAAGCAATGCAACAGTATGGTTAATTAAGAAAATTTGAGGACGAGAGGTGGTTAAATGCTCTGAGTCTTGAACATGATGTCCTTCAGTGGGATTCAAAGAAAATAGACATTTAAAATAGGTCAGATAAATCACTCCCTGAAAGTGCCTGCTTGTTTCCTCTCACAGTAATGGGACCCCGAGGTGGTTAGCTCAGATGTAGGTGTCTACGGTATAGGTACCTAAATTTGGATGAGATGAATCCCACCTCTGGTGCCGAAATGCCACGAACAGAGAGCAAACACTCACATGGGTGATATACAGGCAGTTGGAGATTCCTGTTTGAGAAAGCAAATTAAAAAAATATATATGCAGAGCTTTTGGTTTGCTCCCCCTTTGTTACCATCCCCAAGGAAGATGACAGTAAGTGTCTTTGTGTCTTTAACAACGGGACTAGGAAAGATGTGGCTCCAAGAGCTCTGGGAGCACATCAGCCTTAGGACGGGAGCTAAGTTATCATCAGCCTCACAGGCCACGGGAGACACAAAACAGCCAGGGAAGGCTTTGTGTGATAATTATATTCTAGAACTGAGCTCTCTGGGGCTCTACTTCTCTTTTGTCTTTGTTTCATTCTTGCTAATATTTTACTGTTTACCTTAATAGAATAAAATATTTGTTTATATTCTTAATTCCTATCTAGTGACCTGATAAATACTGTGTGCTCTATTGCCTTGGGAGTGATGAAAATAATTAGGAGGTATTAGATTATTTTTAGGGTTTCCTATACTATACACAGGGTTAGGAGTCCCAAGGAGTCTACAGCGAACCATGTGCACTGCACCAGGAGATGAAGATGTGACTGGCTGCCAGGCTTGTGGAAGGAGTGTGTCTTGGCAAGTGTTGGTCCAATATGTTATCGATCAGCTAGTGGGGGAGGACTTGGGGTCACTCCGAGCCACGTACAGCAGTCCTGCTTCATTTGGTGATGTAGAGCATCAGGAGTGGTTCTTGCTGAAAGAAGACCATAGCTAATTTGTTAAATCAAATGGAAACACAGCAAGCCCCTTATAATGCCATAAATCATTTGCAGTCAGAAGAGAAATATAAAAGTCTTTTATTACCAGATTGAAAAAAAATAATCCTCAGAGGTTAAAACTAAGCATTTTGTCATGACTCTACGATACTTCAATTCAGCTGACCAGAAATGTAATGCTAATAAATAATCCCATTCAGGGAAAGAGGTGCTATGGCATGTTCTTAAGTACTTCTGCAGGGTCCTGAGAAAAGTCTGAGAATCTGGCCTCTCTCAGGAGAAAGAAGCTGATGAAATCCCACCATTATTGCCCATGGCAAGGCTGTGATCTACCCCAATTCTACCTCCTGCGTGCAACTTGGACTTGCAGTGACTTTAGGTGGAGAGTTGGAGATGTGGAAGAAATACAGAAGTATGCCAGCTTTTTCCTGTAAAGAAAATTCATAGCTATGTTATCAAAGTTTCTAATTATAAAATTTCTTTAATATTTTATTAATAGGAGGGGAGGGAAGATGCCAAAACTTTGACATTCCACAAGTAAGATTATGGGTTGATTTCTGATTGGATGACAGGGCCCTAATAATAAAACTCATAATTTTATACTACATTCCTCTAGTGATGATGGAATTTCTTTGTGCATAATAGCACCATTTCTATTCAGGAATCTTGTTAACAGTTGTAAACTCAGATTATCATTTTTATTAGCTTAGTGTTTTCTTATTTCTGTGTTACTGACAGGAAATTACAGCAGGTTTTCTGGCTTGCTTTTTTTTGTTACAATGAAAGCAATTCCATTCAGCTAGAAATTTCCAAGAACTGGGTAGAAGACAGTACTGCTAGAAGCCAACAGCAATTTTAAGTGCACAGATTAATTAAAAAATATATATATTTAAAGATTAAATTCAAAGAGAAAGTAGATTGGTTAATTGGGTTAGGGTGGTAGGGTTTTTTAAAGGTACAGATATGTGGCTTTTTATACTTTATGACTTCAGGAACAAATTCTTGTCACCAAACTCAGCATCTAAACTTGGCTGTATAATGTTTACATGTTGCCTCGTAACAGTAACTTTGACATCACCTCTATGACTGAATACCCCTGGCTGCATCCAGGCTCTACTCCATGCAGCCTTGCCCATTGCCGAGATGCCCACCGTGGGCAGTGGGAATCAACCACCATGGACTTCTCATGGCTTTGGGTGATTAGGAAACCCAAATGAGAGTATTGGTAGTTGTTTCACCCCATTAGGCCACTTGAGCATTGTAAAAGCACCGTTTCTAGGAGAATGTGAGACTATAGCTGCATAATTTACTGTCAACAGCCTACAGTTTATTCATATTACATCAGATACGCTTCTAACTGTCAGTTGATACTGAGTGAATAAAAACTTATTTCCATAACAAGAACACTGAATGCAATCCTTTTCTTCTCTGGTTATAAATGGACGGGAGTTTAGGATTACAAGGGACAAAGCCTAATTTTCTGGGCTTTGCAGATCTTGGTGTTGGGGTGGGGGGAGGCAAGTTGTCAGGGCAAAAGCAAGATGTGGGAGCTGCAACGACCTCATTTCACAAGACACTAGCATTTTCTGCACAAGTGAAGTAAACCTTCAGAACAGTATTGCAGTGCTTGAAACAGCCTGAAATAGGGAATGACGAACTTCTGCAAGTGCGGCACCCTTAACCCTGTGCCCTAACAAAGTTGCTGTGAAAGAATGTGATTTTCCATATGGCATTGGCACGTCCTCTCCCTTCTCTCCAGGGACATGTAAGGGAGTCTGTGTTTAATCCCTGGCTGCTTCTCATTTCCCCTCTCCTTGCACAATTTCGCTCCTGTGATCACATTATGCATTTGGCAAAAGAGACCTTTGAGTCTGGAAAATCTGATGTATCAATCTGCAGATGATTAATATCAAGACACCTTTTTCTTTTTTTAATATTAAGGAAAACAGCTTTCAAGAAGTTAGAGGACTGAATCACGCTGGCTTTCTAACTCCATTAGATTTCTCCGAAAAATCCCATCCTACATTCAAAAAGTTTTCTTCAGCATGGCCACAACCCTGTAAACAACTAACTCTAAGGGTAGTGTTTATTCATGTACCTTATTCTAAATACTTCATTAAAAGCCTACACGATCCACTCTGAAGTGTAACAACAACTAATTGCAGTTAGGAAAAGAGAGATAGTTCAGCAATCATAAGATCCAAGTCTGCTACTACTTGGTAATTTCCTCTTAAATACAGGACAAGCTCAGTCTTCCTGTTGATATTAGTAGGTGTTGTAACATTTAATACTTGGCAGAATTACGTCCAGAAAGCCTGAGAAAAAAAGGTCACCTTATAAGTTTTATAAGGGTGAACACAAAACAAAAGCAAAACACTTCTCATTTTCTAAAAAAAATAAAATACTAATGTATTAGTGTCAGAAAAAGACTAGAAAAGAGACCTTGGATATCAGGGGACTTGCAAGGCAGGAACTGCAACATGTATAATACAGATCTGGTTGTACCTGGCAGGCTTGTATTCATAGGAAACTATCCACAGCATCAAACCATCAAACTCATTCTTTACAAAAGCAACGCTTGGTATTTCATCTTGAAGTTTGTCAGCTTCTTGCAATTAGCAACTACAATGGTATGACAAGATATGAAGTGGAACATCCCTTCCCCCTTTCTCCAGAAGAACAATGCAAGGGACAGCAAGAACTTTACCCAGCACTGGACAACAATAAATCCTGGTTGCACTGACCCCACTCGATGCAAGCTGAAGAATATTTATTTTTTTTTTAAAAAAGTTTCAGTGTTGCACTTCCCTACCTAGTAAACAGTTGAACAGGCAGAATGATACCCAAGACCATCTCCTCCACCCCCACCTCCACCTCCACCGTATCAGTGCTTCAGGCAACACTCGGAAAAAAAAAAAAATCACACACATAAAACCCCCAACTCAAGTATCTTTTCTGATAGGAGCATGGAACAGTAACCAAAAAACAATCAAGTCCTCATTGTCATAGTGCGACAATCACAGCACCGCTTCTGTTGAGCAAATAGTCAATTCACAGAGAGAAAAGCGTCATGAGGACAGAGACGAAAGCTGTTATTATCCATTTTAAGTAATAGGAGAAGGTCACATATCAAGCAGTTACACCTTTTCATTACATCCTAACCCTCCACAGCAGGGGAACCACACTTATGACTGTGTTCGTTAGATATACAAAAGCTTTCAGCTCCAAAAAAGGAAAAGAAAAGATGGGGAAGGGAAAAAAAAAATTAAATTCGTCTTACCAGCACGTTGCAGCACCAACTTGCTTGGAGGAATGTTGCCTTTACAGGTTTCTCTCTTAATTATCCTGGAAGCAGAAGGGGGGAAAAAAAGAAGACAACGAAGCAGGGTTGTTAAATTAGCGTGTGCTAGAATCTTTTCAGTTTGTCGCAGAGTAGAAAAATACAAAAAAAAAAAAAAAAAGGCACGCAAAGAAAGAAAAAAAAAAGAAAAAGAAAGCTCAGTAATTTAAATTTGCTGTCAGTTCAGGCAGCATCGCTCTGTCCCGCCCCTCTTCCCACTGGGTTCTACTACCTGCAGGGCTGCAACTGACAGCTACTGTGCAAACAAAAAAAAAGGCAAAAAGCATGCTGGGACCATGCTGTCTGCTGTCTGAGTCTCTCTCCACTTCTGATGACTGAAAATCATTAGTGGAAAGGTTCTGTTGTTGTTTGCTGGGATTTTTAAGTTGGGTTCTTTGCATGGAATTTAATTTTTAATTGATACGACGCAGCACGTGACAGAAACTGGTGGTTGTGCTTCCTAGCTCTGCTCAGAATGGAAACTAACCTGAACAGATTGATTGTAACAGTATGGTATATGTAGCATATACACAGACGTTTGCCATGTTGCACTTTGCAGGCATGCATTCAGCCCTTCCTGTAATACTGTGTACAAAAATATTTGTTTGAATGGAAAATCAGGAAAGCGTTTCAACAGAAAGCAGTTAAAACTCTGGCACTCAAAAAAGTTGCCAGTATTGTTTTTGCTCTGCTTTTAAGTTTTCCTTCTAAACTTTTTAAAATCATTTTTGAGAACAAAAAGTAACAGAAGTCAGAGGCATAACGAACAACTGGCACAACACTCATGTAAAAAAGATGAACTAACAATCACAGTACATAAAAAGCTATGTTTTTAACCAGATGTTTAAAATCATTTTTGAAAGTCTGTGCTAGTGACTATTAGCAGACTGCATACATCATATGAGTGTGAAATATTTGATGAAAGCTAACAAGAAAAACAAGTACAAAAGCTATAAACGCCTTTTTATAGCTATTTTAATTGTTGCTAACAGGCTTTTAGCAACAGGGCTAAAATCATCCTTCCAAAACAAAGAGAAGCATAATCTATAACTTCTAACTATAAATGTATTCACCAAAATATGGTTCCCACCTAATTATAAAATAAAATTAAAATAGTGAAATGATGCTTTTCCTCAATACTTTAGTAGTAATTGCTTGGATCATGCAACAGTAAATATGCAACATTTTTATTCAGTTATTGCTCTACTTATGTGTGTAACCATAAAGTAAAAAGCTGAAATGTTTAAACTTAATTAAATTAATCTCTGTTTTACTCAAAGTTTGCCATTTAACACAGGAAGAGACACACGCATGCTGAACATGCGTGCCATAGACAATTGGCTTCTAAATAGATTTTTGAAAACTCTGCAGAAACTAATTGCTACTATGCCTGCATCCCTTCTGCAGCCTTTACTCATCCAAGTAGATCTGACAGGGTGACTCCTACCACCAGGAATTGCACAACAGGGCTCAAGGTGTAGGGTCTGCCCTACAGCCCTCGTAAGGCTCCTGTTCATGAATAGGCAGTCATGTTAATTCGGTACCACAGTCAACTTTTAAGGTGCTTTTCTTCTCTTTTAAAGCTTCCAAACCCTCTTAACAGGTGACCACCTGAAGCCATTTCTACAGGTGGTAGAAATCTCCCACCATTCCAGATATGAGGTTTAAATTGGCATGGCTGAGAACCATCTCTTTGCACAGTTCACCAAGATCTCTTAGCAGAATCATGCTGTCTACAAGAATTTTTGTTATCCCTTGTGGGTTCTGTCTCAGCATAGAGGGAAAAGACAGCATAGAAAGTTGTCTTCAAAATGGAAATACAAATACATAAGGACAGTGAACGTAATTTGGAAGAGGTGCAACAGTAGATTCCCCAAGTAGTCACAGTAAAAATGCAGCATTTTCCTACTAGAATTTGCTCTCATTTACACTTGTGTGGCTTTGAAGCCATATTTTTATGCTAGCAAAATGTTTTAGTATATGTTTTCATCCAAGTTCAGCATCTCCTGGCTCCCTGTCCTTTGTTTTAACCACAAGACTTTCCTTCTTTTTGTCCTTGTTAAGAAGAAAAAATGGCACACGGTTAAAAAAAAATGTGTTCTTGATGATTTGATAACATTTAATCCTCATTTTGGTATCTTTATGCACACATATACACACATGCACACATAGACACACACACTCAATTTCAAAATTGTGTTAAATCCACCTAACTTATTATCCTTCTATATCTCCTTGCAAAAGTCAAGGGTGGCCTGTTTTTAATGCACTTGGCATTTTAAGCAAGGCACTCAGACCTTCAAAAGACAAATAATTGAACTTTGCCTTTAATGGAATACAGTAGTGCACTAAATAACAAAAACTAAAAAAGCTAGATTTAGCAAGGAGATACAGTCAAGAAGGCAATTTGATTAATTGGTTGAGAAAATGCACAAGAGCTCATAAAATCAAACATTTATAGAAATACCTTACTTGTGCTATTAACTTGAAATAAAAATAGTGGTAAAGTAAGCTGTTAATATCAACCTTTTATCCTACTAGAAAATACAGGAACAAACACTGAGTTGTTTAGAAGGGCAGAGTCTGAGTGAAGTCAGTGGAAGCTTCATTCATTTTAGGGTTTTAGTGATGCTGTATGTTACTATTAACCATTCAATGTCTCTGTTAAAATCTAATTTTGATTAAGGGTCACAGGCTTTGGACTGTAGAAGTAAGTGTAGAAGGTACTATGGGAAAGATAATACTTTTTTGTGGTTCTATAGTCAGTTTTTAATGATTCAGTTAAATTAAAGAAGGAGTAATTAATGGAGGTTTCCTACTGTATAATGCAACAGAAAGTATCTAATTAACCTTTGTATCCTTTACAAAACACCATCAAGTGAAGCATTTTCTGGTCTTGTTTTAGTCAGGAACATTTTTGCCTTTAACTTCAGTGGAGTTCATACTGACTGTTTTGGGGTTTTTTCCCACAAGTTTTCATGTCATTGACCATCAAGGATTAGCTCCTAAAACCACTGAAACCATTTTGAAAATTTCGGTTCCTTTTTTAAAAAAAAAAAACAAAATGAACACACCAAACCTTCAAAATCCCTTTTTGCACTATGTCTAAATAGACTCTGCTATACTGTGATGGGAAAAGGGTTGAAGAAGAGGTTTTACCCTTGTATGAGGTTAGTCCCAGTGTTAAAATCGAGACTTGTAAACTTGGCAAACACCAAATGAGACCGGAAAGATCCCTTTCCTGCTCCTGTAAAGTCATTCTTTGTAGCCAGATCTATCTAAATGGCCTTACTTCAAATAAATAAAACCCTGTGCCTTGCTGTCCCTTAGAAGCAAAGGGGCTCACTCAGCTATATTGAGACCCTTCGCCTATGTAAAGGGAATTTAGAGAAGGTGTGAATTATACAGCCAACATGTAATTTTGTGTAAACAGCCAACTCTGCTGTTATAGGGAGACTTGGGAATTAACATGGGCCATACAGCCACCTATGACGTTCAACTTTCAGTGGTTGCACATCTTAAAATTGATGACATATATTAATTATGTCAAAGTAACACCCAACCTCTGGGGACTTCACGTACCATATTTCTTTGTTTACAAGCAAAGAATTCTGTTACGCTAACTGCTTCCTCCTGCAGCTTTAAGTTGAGGGTGTGTGCTGTATTTGGTTGAGATAGAGTTAATTCTCTTCAGGGTAGCTAGTATGGGGCTATGTTTTGCATTTTTGCTGGAAACAGTGTTGGTAATTCAGGGATGCTTTAGTTACTGCTGAGCAGTGCTTACCCAGGGTCAAGGCCTTTTCTGCTTCTCACTCCACCCCACCAGCGAGTGGGCTGGGGGGGCACAAGGAGCTGGGAGAGGACACAGCCGGGACAGCTGACCCCAGCTGACCAAAGGGATATTCCATACCATATGATGTCATGCTCAGCATATAGAGCTGGGGGAAGAAGAAAGAAGGCGGGGACGTTTGGAGTGATGGTGTTTGTCTTCCCAAGTAACTGTTACGCATGATGGAGCCCTGCTTTCCTGGAGATGGCTGAACACCTGCCTGCCCATGGGAAGTCATGAAGGAATTCCTTGTTTCGCTTTGCTTGTGTGCGCAGCTTTTGCTTTACCTATTAAACTGTCTTTATCTCAACCCACGAGTTTTCTCACCTGTACTGTTCTGATTCTCTCCCCCATCCCACTGCGGGGGGAAGTGAGTGAGCAGCTGTGTGGTGCTTGGTTGCCGGCTAGGGTTAAACCATGACAGTCCTTTTTTGTGCCCAACATTGGGCTCGAAGGGTTTGAGATAAAAATAGATTGACCAGAGCGTATTAGAAGGATTTATATCTGTTAACAGTTTTGGGTCACAATATTGATTCATCTGTTCTCGATATTAGTTTTCTGATCTGCACCATGCTCTTTTTTTGGCTGTACGTGTTAAAGATTGGTGTTGGCTTTTGCAGTTTGCTGTGCTCTGCAGTGATTAGTGATGTATTGCCTGGGAGATTTGTTATTAAAACACTGACCTTGAGATTAATCTGGTATCTGGGCTCTGTACTGAAGCCATTACTGTACTTTGGGTACCATCTCATGGAGACAATTAACAATTATATTTCTTCCTCTGAGACATTTTTTGTGGAGGAAATACAGAATGGCACCTTCGTTACCTTCTTGTGTGATGTTTTCTCCCTCATTACAATAACTTCTCAGTATCTGGAACATCCTTGGGTAGTTAAAATACTTCTATTGGCATTTCTTAGGAATATTGCTTCGGTTTTGTCTAAGGTTAACAAGCAATTTAGGAATATGACCCAGGCTCCGAGAGAGTATGGTCATGGGTGGCATGGCATGTGGGAGAATACGGGCAGGTATCTAGAGAACTTCTCACCTCCAATGGTCTGGAACTTCACTCCCGAACAACTGCAGGATCCTGATGAAGTGATAGAATGCTTGAGAAAAAAATGCTGTGGCTATTCCAAAGAGGCACAACTTATTGTGCTGTGCTGGGCCCTGGCCAGCATCTACTAAACACTGCTCCATACTGTGCAGCACCCTCAGGGAGAAGAGACCCCATGGCTAAAACAGACACTATATCAGTGACCCCTATAACTAAAAAGAAACAATGGGAGCAGAAGTCAGCTCATTTAGTAAGGGATGAAGAAGCATCTCCTAAGAGGGAGCAAGAGGAAGAATCAGAAGAGGCAGCCTGTTCTGCAGCAGAGCAGACACAAGAACAGGAAGAGGAAGAGACTGAAATCATAAACGAGACAGAAACCACATGATCCCTATCTATAAGTGATCTGCGAGATATGCAAAAGGATTTTAGCCGTCAACGAGGTGAGCTAATTCTCAACTGGTTACTCCAATGCTGGGATATCGGGGGCAGTACTCAGGAATTAGAGGGTAAGGAAGCCCAGCAGCTAGGCTCTCTTACTAAGGATAAGGCCATTGACAAAGGGATTGGAAAAAAGGCAGGAGTCCTCAGTCTTTGGCGGTGACTCCTGTCAAGTGTGAAGGACAGGTAACCCTTCAAGGAAGAACTTGCAAATTCCTGAAGAAAATGGACCAACACTGAGGGAGGTATCCAGCATGTGAGGGAATGAGCCATGTTGGAGGTGATCTATAACAACCTGGATGACAACCAGGCATCCAAAGACCTGGAAGAAACCTGGTGCATGCGGTCCATGTGGCAAAAGTTTGTACGAAATGCACCTGCGTCATACACCCATACCCTGGCAATAATGAGCTGGACAGACATGGAGGCACTAACTGTAGATGAACTGGCCAGACAACTCCAAGAATACAAAGATAATCTTGCTTCCTCCATGTGGGCTTGTGTCTCGGCTGTGGACAGACTGACTCGAAGATGTCCAAGCAAGCCGAGAAGGGTAGGTCTTCCTCACACACTCCTACCAAGGCCTCAGCTATTAAGAGTCAGCCTTCTTCTGTTCAAGAGAAAGGGTAGCGGTGGTGCACACCACATGCAAGCCTGTGGTTCTTCCTGCATGACCAGGGGGAAGACATGAGGAAGTGGGATGATGAACCTACCTGGAGACTAGAAGCTCGGGTACAGGAACTGCAANAGACTAGAAGCTTGGGTACAGGAACTGCAAGGAAAAACAACAACCAAAAATTATCCATCCAGGAGAATTACTGCTCCAGTGTCTGTTGGGCAGAGTAGAAGGGCTGATCGTACTTTTGACCCTGATGAAGGGACTCCTGTTTTGCAGTTACAAAAATCAAGTAATGAAGATTCTGATCAGGAACAGAGGGGCCCTGCCTTCGGCCAGGTGGAGGAAAGGGACAACTGGGTTTACTGGACTGTGTGGATTCGATGGCCTGGCACATCAACTCCACGTGAGTATAAAGCTCTAGCGGGCACCAGTGCACAGCATATTCTAATACCGTCAGATTACAAAGGGGCAGAATCCATCTGTATTTCTGGAGTGATGGGAGGATCCCAAGAACTGCCTGTGTTGGAGGTTGAGGTAAGCCTAACTGGGAATGAGTGGCAAAAGCATCCTATTGTGACTGGTCCGGAGGCTCCATGTACCCTTGGCACAGACTACCTCAGGAGACGGTACTTCAAAGACCCAAAAGGGTATTGGTGGGCTTTTGGTATAGCTGCCTTGAGTAGGGAGAAGGTTAAACAGCTGTCTAGCTTGCCTGGTCTCTCAAAGGATCCGTCTGTGGTGGGGTTGCTGTGGGTTAAAGAACAGCAGGTGCCAATTGCTACCATGACAGTGCACCGGCGACAATATTGCACCAATCGAGACTCCCTGGTTCCCATCCATAAGTTGACCCAGCGACTGGAGACTCAAAGAGTGATCAGTAAGACTCATTCACCCTTTAATAGTCCCATATGGCCAGTGCAAAAATCTGACAGAGTGGAGGCTAACAGTGGGCTATTGAGGCCTGAACGAAGCCACACCACTGCTGAGTGCTGCCGTACCAGACATGCTAGAACTCCAATATGAACTGGAGTCAAAGGACGCCAAATGGTATGCAACGATTGATATTGCCAATGTGTTTTCCTCGATCCCTCTGGCAGCAGATTGCAGGTCACAGTTTGCTTTTACGTGGAGGAGTATCCAGTACACCTGGAATCGACTGCCCCAGGGGTGGAAACACAATCCTTTTTGGTGCCCAGCATGGGGCTCAAAGTGTTCGAGATAACGACAGCTTTGATTGGAATGTGCTAGATCGAATTTATACCTGTTATTGCTGTTTAGCTATTAATTGGCAGGCTCCTGTGCTTGCCATGGGGCTTGCTTGCCTTACTGTATAATAGAGTCTAGTGCTCATTAGTAGCTGCTTTTTGCTTTTGCTGCTTGCTGTACTGCTGTGCTGTTTATCATCTGACTCTGCTGTGCCTGGGAACATTTTGATAACAGCAATGGTGGTGCACCTGGGCTGGCAGATGACCAGGACATCGCTGCTGTTTCTGTGCTGCTGTACTGGACAGGCTGGAGCTCCAGTGTGACCCCGTGTCAAAGGGACTATGACCTGTGGATGAGTCCACGTGGGAGCAGGACACCCCGAAGAGTCTGTGGCTGTGGATAAGCCCATGCCAGAGCCGATACACCTCAAAGTGTCTGTGGCCATGGTTATGTCTGTGCCACAACAGGCATACCTCTGAAGTGATTGTGGCCCAAGAATAAGTCCACGCTGGAGAAGGTACACCTCGAAGTATCTGTGGCTGGGGATAAGTCCATGCTGCAGCAGGTACACCTTGAAGCATCAGTGGCTGTGCATGAAGTCATGTTGGAGCACCTCAAAGGCTATGGATAAGCCCACAACAGAGCAGGTACGCCCCTGGAGGGACTGCAGCCATGGGTAAGGCCATGTTGGAGCAGGTTTACTTCTGAAGGGACTGCGGCTGTGGGTAAGGCCACACTGGGGCATGTATATCTCTGAAGGCATTGTGGCCCGTGGAGAAGGCCATGCTGGAACAGGTGCACCTCAAAGCGACTGTGGATAAGTCTATGCCACAGCAGGTATAGCCCTGGAGAGACTGTGGCTCATAGATAAGGCTCCACTTGGAGCAGGTACAACCCTAAGGGACTGCAGTCTGTGGATAAGTCCAAGCCAGAGCTGGGGCAAGGGGAAGAGTTCATTGCAATGTTAAACCCAATGGTCTGGTCCAAAGGGACCAGGGGTAGAGATTGTAATGGAAATAATACCTTTAAATTGTTGTAACCCATGATTTGAGTTGCATGTTATAGGAATTACTATAGCAGGAACCACCTGAACCAATGGAGGACAAGCCTTACAAGAAGCAGTGCAATTGCAGCAGTGACCCGACATAAGCCGGCTTTGGTGCCCAATAACTCCACGCAACACACCACTTCTCCTGTACTGAGTGACCACTATAAGAGATGGAGCCCAAAGTCATGGACTAAATGAACTCAATGGACATTTTGTGGACATTTCTGGACATTTTGTGGACATTTTGCAAGGGTGGTCCATAGAGTAAGGGAATGATATCTGAGTACTATATCAAAGAATGGGAAGGGAGGTGGTGGTTAAAGAGGATGTATTGGATAGCGTGGGACCTGAGCATGATGTAAATGGTATGGAATAAGGGGTGGACAATGTGCTGGTTTTGGCTGGGATAGAGTTAATTCTCTTCAGGGTAGCTAGTATGGGGCTATGTTTTGCATTTTTGCTGGAAACAGTGTTGGTAATTCAGGGATGCTTTAGTTACTGCTGAGCAGTGCTTACCCAGGGTCAAGGCCTTTTCTGCTTCTCACTCCACCCCACCAGCGAGTGGGCTGGGGGTACACAAGGAGCTGGGAGAGGACACAGCCGGGACAGCTAACCCCAGCTGACCAAAGGGATATTCCATACCATATGATGCCATGCTCAGCATATAGAGCTGGGGGAAGAAGAAAGAAGGCGGGGACGTTTGGAGTGATGGTGTTTGTCTTCCCAAGTAACTGTTACGCATGATGGAGCCCTGCTTTCCTGGAGATGGCCGAACACCTGCCTGCCGATGGGAAGTCATGAAGGAATTCCTTGTTTTGCTTTGCTTGTGTGCGCAGCTTTTGCTTTACCTATTAAACTGTCTTTATCTCAACCCATGAGTTTTCTCACCTGTACTGTTCTGATTCTCTCCCCCATCCCACTGCAGGGGGAAGTGAGTGAGCGGCTGTGTGGTGCTTGGTTGCTGGCAGAGGTTAAACCACGACAGGGTGGCTTTCTCATACATTTAATTGCTTTCCCCTGCAGCTCACAAGGAAAAAGTAGTTGAAGGTGGCTTCTAAACAAAGATATACAGTAATTAAAAGCTCTTTTAAAGAGAGCTTTTTTGTACAGCACCTGCTGTTAATGAAGTACTCTGTGTACAGTTCTGTGTAGTCTTTGAATCCAGTGCATTATTTCAGAAGTAGTGTGTTGTTGGGGGATTCCTACATCTGATGTGGTGACCTATATATATTTTAATTACCCTATTCTGACACACCCCCCCAAGAGAATTCCCCTTCCCCCAGCAAAACCCATCCCATAAAAATGGTTTGGTAAAGTGAAAAGTAAGGCTGTAAACTTCAGATTGCCTTGCAGATAACAATCACTTAATTTTTTTTTTTCCAGCTGAAAAAAATGGATTGTTACAGTTTCCATTAAAAGATCAGCATTTTATAATGTGTAGTTTTGGTTACCAAAATTTCTTATTGAGGAAGAAAAAATTCTGTAGCTTATGTGATTTAATAAATGACAGTTACACATCTTAGTCCTTCCCTGTTGTCTTGCCTGTGGTTGAATTCATTTTTCATACCGATGTTGCTGTCCCCTCGGTACATCCTGCTGTCTTGCAATCAAAGGAGGCTGACTTAAAAAAAAAAATCTCTACGGAATTTGGTGCTTTGATAAATTAATCCATCCTTGTGTGTTAGCTTTCCAAATGTTCGTGTCTTAAGAATAGTTTGTGGCGTGAAAGTAAAGCCCTAAGACAAGAAAGAGAGACAGATGCTGTGTATAAGTTCCCGCTCTTTTCACAAGAAAAATAATGTGGAAGGTAAGGGTGCCAACTCTATTCATAATGTGTTTTGGGGTTTGCTTTGATGTTTGGTTACATTCAATGGGATGTTAACTGATGATTTGGTGGAAACTTCCAGATGCTGAAACTGGAAGTAGTTAAGCAGAGAAAGAAAATTACTCTGCAATTTTGTAATGTTGCAATAGCAGCCTTGGCTCTGAAGTGAAAGGGGATATTTTCCATGCTGGTGTAAATAGGAGAAGGAGAGAAGATAACCAGACTCTCCTTACCAATATCAAGTTCAGGTGTTCATAACCGACTCCTATGAAATTGTCTTCTGCCTCAGAGCAGAAAGGGACTCATCAATTGGCTCAGGAAGTATTTGGACTTTTGTCATTGCTATAGACTGGATGGGTAAAAAAATAAAAAAGACATCTACTATGGCCCTTATGAGAAGGTCAACACCAGAACTTTATAGGAGCTACTTATCTTGTGTTTAGGAAATGCCACAATAAATCAGACAGAAATAGGCCTTATATATTTTAATGGAGATCATCACAAACACATATTTTATTTTTTTCTGGTACATATCTCCACACACCTCCAGCATGTGCTCCCCAGAAGAAAACCTTACAGACACATTCAAGTGTATTTTCACAATACACACTGATGAATAATTTATTCTTGCACTAGCACTGACTTATTGTTATTTACTGAGCCTCCATAAAATGGCTCCCAGTGCTCATGGTCTGATGCTAGTCCATCTATAGCCTCTGCCATTGAAAGAACTTGTCAGTTTGGAGACTACGTGTTACCTAAATACACTTTTCTCCAAGGTCCAAGCGACCAGTTAACAAAGCAGTTGCAACTGCTTTAACCACCTTCAGTAGCCTGTAATTTCTGAGTCACTAACCCTGTAGGATTATGAAGCTTATCCCCTGGCAAGCATCACTCCATCCTCTCAGACTCTAAATTAATGCCCAAGAATGCGATCACTTTGATGGGACCAGCTGTTTCTTCTGCTGCCAAAGCACTCCAAACACTTTGGCAGCTTCCCTAAATATGCTCAGTAAATCCTGACATGTACCATAGGAGTGTGCTCTGTGGGCTCCTCCGCAAAAAAGCATCCGTGTACGCAGCACTGACCCTGACATTTGTTTTCTGTGTTCGCACCTTATTGCGTGGATCTGGGAGGGATCCAACATGAATACAGAAAGTGCAGGTTGGCAGCTCCTGAACCAACAACTTTTTTGCCTTTGAGCTTAAAACTTAACAGGTGAGAAGTATGCAAATATAGAGACAAAGACATGATTTGGTATTTATTGAGCCTGCCTGTAAAATGTTCTTTATCTTTTGCAATCTTTACAGGAGGATCAAGGAATATCAGACCAGTCAGAAAGGTATTATTAGCAGGGCTAGGAGCAGTGCTTGTCAAAGCTTCACAATGTTTCCTTTTATATAACCCTGTTTCAGTTGCTTATGGCTTTTTATCACACTACATTTTGGGATTAAATTTTCTCTGCTAGGGGTCTGCCTTTGATTGTTGGAAAACTTCAGCCAAATCAACCCAGTCTTTGCTGAGAGCCAGGCTGGGGGAAAAGTATCTTAAGACGGCTGTAGTCTTTTCTTTCAGGAGGTCTGCAACTATTGTGTTTCTGCCAGGATTCAAGCAGGGACTTGAAATTTGTCCATAAGGGTGGCATTTATGTCAGGGACAGCAAAAAATTACATCCATAAAGAAAATTATACAAATAAGGGCATTTTTGGAGAAGCTAGTAAAAAACACGGGATGGACAAGCTATATCCTGCATGGTTTAGGGATCAATGCAACATGACTGGAATGACAGGATGACACCATCCTAATTTGGGGGGAGAAACTTCAGGGAGGAAGGCTTAGGCGTGTGGATTTGTGCAGTACCACTTGCTCTCAGGGCTGTAACCCACTTCACTTGCTATTGTAGATATGGCCACTACAGTAAGTGCTGAGCACTTGAACTGTTGGTAGAAATGCTCTGAAACTAAAGACAAGAGAAGCAAGAGTGGACTGGAGGCAATATGTTAGGAGAACAAGTCTGGACATGTATTCAGCAGGACAGAGAAAAAAAGGAGTCTGGAAATGCCTGGAAAAAGAGAACTAAAACTGAGACGCTGCTGGAGAGGAGAATAGGTTGGTTATGCAGGACTTCTTGCCTGGAAGTAAGGTGCGGAGGGATTGGTTCAGACACGGAGACTGGAGTCCGCTGTTGGAAATAGGCTGCATGGGTAAAGAGAAATTGTGTAATGAAGAACACATGATTATTTAGCATTGTACAACATGGGCTTTGGAGGAGGGCATGAATATTGCTAGCAATCTTAACTGTAGTTTTTCCTAACTTTTTGAAGTGCTCAGCTTCTATAAACAGTAATGTTCTTGGACGTTTTTCTTTGCTAGCAACTGTACAGACTCCTAATGGTGTCCCTTGCTTGAGGTCCTTGGAGTTATTGAAAATATGAGTTAATAATAGTGAAAGAAAACATAATAATCAACCAAATCCCATCAAGCTCTTAACTATTTTCTGTGCCTGCTACTTACTTACTCCTCTGTGTGTCTCTTCTGACAGCAGAGCTTTGCCTTGAAGGGCAAGAATGTCCCATCTGTTGAGCTCTGAGGGTGTAAATGCTCTTAAAAAGGAAAATATTCCTCTCTTTGGTGTATACGAGGGGCTGGAAGACCCGGCATTGCCTGCACTGGAAATGGGTAATCTCCGTCTCCCTCATGGCTAACTATGCACAAATTGTGTCACCTAGCACACAAAGGGCAGATCCGATCGGAGCATATGTTATCATATAGTTGCAGTCACACAGAGGCCCTCAACGTGAGTACTATTAAAATGTGAAATGCTCATAGATTATTTTAGGTTTCACAGAGAGCCATAACAGCTACTGCAATAAATTAGAGCAGTTGCCAGGCACTTATGTATCAGTGCACCCTAGCTGTCACTTTACAGGCTGCAGTGCATCTCTGCTTTGCTGTCGTATCGTATGCCACAGGCACGTTCCCCAGGCCAGAGCTTACGTGCGTGGCTCAATGGAAGAATTGTCTTCCAATGGTGTTGCGATGGTCTCCTGTACAGAGCTCAAGAGATACACAGGGGTCAAAATATGTGCCAAAACCCTACTGCCTGCCTGAACAACCTTTCTTTTTAATCCTCACAAATTTCAGCCTAACTCCCTTCCCAGGTCCCTTCATTGTCTAATGAGGCAGGAACAGAACTGGATTTTCCTGAGGACAAGTGTGAGAAACAGCAATCGGTCTGCCTCACGCCTGCATTGTCAGAAATCCCTACTCCTTTTATACAACGTTAAATGACCGTTTGCCATGAAATAGAAAAAGCAATGACCTTAAGCACAGACATTTCCAGGTATAACTGCACTCTATAATTTGCTTTATAGCAAATTGTTTATGTTGCCTGTGTAAAATTAGGAATTTGTATGCTGCACTTAGCATAAGTAATGAAGCAGCAAGTGATTTTTTTTAACTATATTTGTTTCAATTCAATTGACTTTAGATAATTCAATGGAACTAGTTATTAGTTATTACAGCACTTAGGATAGATTTTATTAAAGTTTTGGCCTTAACAATGAAACTCATTAATCTTTCTTAAGTATTGTACGTAACATAGGAACCTCTCACTGAAATGATAGAAACTGGATTTGTCAGAGGGGAAAAAAACCCTGACACATAAATTAGGCTTAAAATTTGATCGAACTGAAAATTGCTATTTACTGAGGAAAGTCTTCTGGACTATAAAATATTTAATAAAAAATCTATCAATTCAGAATTAAGAGCTTTTGGAAACAAATGTCAGAACTTTAACTGAACAAAATAATATAGTTAATTAGAATGCAATATCAGTGTGTGTATATATATAATACTTCACGATATAAAATCTCTCTCTGATACAGAAAATTCCATACATTGACAGCAGTTTTTGAAAACGTGTACGACTACCTCCATGTTATCGATATGAAAGGAAAGTCTAAAAGATATTAAATAAATTCCCTACAGAGACAAAGAAAGTCAGGGACAGGAAAAAGGGCAGATCTCTGAACACAGAGCACAGTCCCTTGGAACGCACTACTACTGTTTTATTTCCAAAGCTGTCTAGAATGAAGCAGTAAATAACTAAGAACTAGGGCTGATCTTCAGTAATATCTAGTGATCTATTATATTAATTAGACTAATGTGACCTGACCAAAAAAAAAATCTCTATCCTACATGAAAACACTGAAGCAATCCCCTTCAGGAGACCGCATGAGTTTGAAACATGCTTCCCTAGAAGTCAAGTTTGATCCAATGGGAATGCTTAAATCAGTAAGAAGTAGCACAAGTTACAAGTGTGGAAAATCTGCAGTGCTATCTAGCTTACTTTCCAATTTTACCAAAGTTTATTATTGCACAGCTCTAAAATTGCCTACTCCTTCCTTCAAATGCCTGAAGTGCTAAAGCTTATGTCCTCTCTATGTGTGGCTGCTACACTGGCTACTAGATCTTGATTTTGATCTCTTTAAATTCATCTCATTCTCTTTGGCCAAGTGCAATGAAAGTATTAGTAGAAGAGGAAAGTATTTATTTCTGGAGGAACATGCCCACTTTTACATTACTTATTCAAGCCCACTTTTACATGACTTATTCAAGAACTTCTTTATTGTGTCCTTAGAAAACAATTGTCCCTGAAGGGAAGAAAAAAATGGCTTCACTCCTTGTACTTTGCCCTCTGGTACTGAGCTGCTTTCATTTAGAGATGTTCTGCCAGATATTGCCACGCACAAAGCTACAATGTTTCATCTTGTCTCATGACACGTGAATTTTGCCTAAGTCTTTAACTCAACAATATTTTTTCTTTCTGCTTCACACTGCAAATTTATCTCTAACTTTAAGTTTTCTTTCACCCCAGATCACTTTCAATAACCCTGCATTTCAGGCCCTTTTTACCTTCCTCCCTTCACTACTCAACATTAATTATTTTTTCTCTAGTGGGATTAGCTTGCAATTTTCCAGGCTAAACATCATTTTGCTTTAAGCCCACATTCCTAACCTATTCAGGTCCTCTTGCATTATTTCACTCAGGTTGATAACCTTTACTGATTTTAGTACCATCTGCAACTTTCATTAGTATTCTGTTTACTCTTTTCCCCTGGACCAAAATGAAGACATTTAGGCCTGACCTGACTCCTGCAGTACCTGCTAGATACCTCCCAGCAACTTTCAACTTTGTTTTTCATTACCCATCATTTAGAATCCTCTAGACAGCTTTCAATGCAAGTGACAATAAAAAGATGTTTCTTCAACCTCAGAATATGGGTTTTAAACAATGGTAAGTAAAACTAAAACCCCCCAAACCCTAATAAAATAGTCAGTAGACTTTCTCTTTGCATGGCTCACTAGCATATCTATTGCTTTGGCTCTTTAAAAAAATTCTAAGCAGTAATCCTCTTTCTGGCTGGAAAATGAACATTATCTAAGTTCTTATCAAATTGTACTGAAATGTGTTATACTCCTGCTTATTTACAGTATCTGTAAATACAATTTTAGTAGATAACAATATGGAAAGCTGGCGTTTTCCCTTGGTTGAAGGCTCATTTGCATTTCTCTGTTATAGAATGTGTTCCAGGAGTGCCTGGACCTCCAACTTTGGAAGAACTTAAATTACAAAGGAGTTGCCAAATGCTTCTTGAGGATCTGGGCCTTCCTCCAGGAGGCAGAGTAAGTAAATTCCCAGTGGTCCACGTTATACTGCCCTTCGGCTGCACATGGCTATGTCTTGACTGCCCTGACAGAAGAACGAGTGAGGTGTGTAGGGAGCACCTGGCTTACAGTGCACCGTAATGTGGCTGAAACAAGGACATCTCTACAGTGGTCCTGTGGATCTGTGTATCCCCCCAAATCAGCGGGAGGCCCAATTCTTCCATTTTAGGAAGTGTGGAGATGCCCATGCACCAGGACCAAGGGTGTACATACTTTTCCCTTATATCAGAGGCAAAACCCAGGCAAGGTGGCTTACATACAGCTCTAGATCAGACCAGCATGTTCTGGAGGCTTGTTGCTACTGCTGAAGGTTACCTTCCAGCCTTCCAGAGATCTCTTTCTTCTCAGCACACCCTCATATTGCACTGTCAGGGTACTGCAGCAAGATGAAATGGCTTAGGGATACTTTTAATCCATGCTTTCTTGTCCCATGTAGAAACATGCTTCAGAAACAGTACAAAGCCATCTGTATTACCTTGGGCTGAAATGGTCAGGTTTCTGGCATGGAGAGCATGATAAACCCCTAGGCTAGCCTCAATCTTTACTTTACCATAGCCTAGTCTAGCTTAACCTTTTTAGATGTTTAAGTCTGAAGCAAGAAGTTGCCTTCTCAAAACAGAGCTTTGATCTAAAAGACAATTTTGGGGGATCTCATCGGGAACAAGGGAGGGTTAACAGAGCATAGCATTAGCCTCCTGCTGAGAATTTCTCTTCATGCTCCCCATAATACTAGACCAGCTGGACCTTGCTGCTGACTCGCTCAGGAACAGCGTTAGTGGGAAGGTGATATTAAATGCTAAACCCACTGTCTAAAGGATGTTATCTCACTGGTTCCTTTGCAGGAATACCAGTTAAGAATCACTGTAGCAGCAACTTCAGTCCAACCTTGCTATTTGTAAAAAGTCAGAGTGCAAGTGGCTTTGGCAGAGATGGAGAAAGCAGTTAATCAACTTAGAAACATCCCTGCTTTACTGACTGTTTGGCTAATAGTCCAGATTGCTTTTTAATATGTTAAAAATTGTTACGTTGGAGTGTATATCTGGTAGCTGTACAGACTAAAGAAATAGGGTAGAACCTCTACATGACTGCAGAGGCTGTGGTAGGAGAGGCTTCTTCTCCTGTCTCATGAAGATACCATAGTGCTCCCTGGCTTCTTGATGGACCTTAATGAGCAGATGCTCATTAAGCTACCTGGAGTAGCTCAGTGCCCTTATAGCCCAAACTTGGGTCTCTATCGTTGCTAGTTTCAGAGTCACCCTGAATGGTTAAGGAAACTGTCCTTGCTGCTAAAGGAGCCTTGGGAGGCTTCTAGGTGACCCAAGGCCACAAGTGCTGAGTTGCTGTCCTCTGAGGGGCAGGCTGAAGAGAGAGCAAGTTCACTATTCACAGCCTCTGTTAGCGAGCAGAGCAATGGTTCTCCTCCTACAAAATGGAAATGTTTTCTTAGTGTCAGAAATACTCTATGTGATACATAATGATGCATATCTTTTCTCCTGCTGGGAACAGACTGACATCCAAAATCCCACCTCTCCCCTTTCTCAAAGGAGAAAGCCAGGAGGAATTTCCCTAGCGCATCTCTCACACTAGCCACTCTTGCAGTCTCCCTGGCTGCAACTGAACTCCGAGTCAAAGACTTCTGGAGTATGCTTGTCTTGGATCGCCCCTTTTCACGACTGTCATCCAAAATGAAGTCAAGCCAAGACTTACACTGATACCTTAGAGGCTTTGTACCAAGGAAAAAAAAAAAAAACCCTACCAAAAAACCCACCTGCAATGTTAACTTACAATAGCATTGTTTGATTTGTCTGTGAAAAATATAGAATTATTATTTTACATATAGTTTTACAGATATTCACTAAAAAAAAGTAGTGAAATATACAAGTAGAATCTCCTTAAGTAATAACAGTGAGTGGTTTGCTTAAAATAGAATTTATTAAAATAAGGGTTGTTCTGGGCAATCTGTCATTAATACACCTGTTTACATACTTATTAATTTACCTGTTTCCTAAACTAAATTAAAACGCTTGTACATTTTTCCATTTTTAAACTACTGTCTTGTAAACACCCACTTTTTCTTTGCCCTGTTTCTGGATATATAACTAACAGTCTTTTCTGAAGACTTAAGGAAACTGAAGACAAATGTGACATAATATTTTAGCAATGTTGTTCACTGTGTAGCAAGAAGCAATAAATGGACCTGCAGCACTTGTGGTAAGAGTAGCTTCGATGGTGCTGGCAAAAATGCTCATGTGTCCTCTATTTTTGCCCCACGGCCAGAGGTTGGTATTGGTCAATAGGTGTCACAGGAGAAGAGTCAGACATCACAGTTTTAATCAGTAAATTTAGGTATGTAAAATATTTAATAAGTACAGATTGATTGGCAGTCAATACTATTTACTACACTTAAAGTTAGTATGGGATACAAAGATTATCACTTAAGCTTACTATACGTATCTGAAATGTTACATGCATGCAAAAGATGTCAGTTACCAACCCACCGATGTCTGGTGTCAGGTAAGGGATCTCTCAGCCTCGAGGGGTAACCTTGAGAGGCATCCTTACTCAAGGGGAGATCACTGCCATGCAGCCGGCTGCTATGGAGGGAGAGCTCAACGGACTCTGATGGCTGCAGATATTTATAGCATAAAGTAGTTGATTTGTAGTCAGATTTTCTGCTATGTTAATGCAGTTTTGGACACTTATCAGCTCAGTCTCCAACCAAACTGGGTTTTTTTTGGTTTGATGTTGTGTTCTTACTGATAGCCTCACATGATAAGATTAACTTTGCCTCCACACTGTGCGTTGGGCTTGTCAACATATAAACCAGATCTGGTTCACATTGGAGATGATTACTCCTGTGAGAAGGATAAATATTCTTCCAGAGGTTGACCCAATCTCCAGGGGAGGTGTTCTGGTATTGTCCCTGGTACTGTTACGGGAAAGGGAAATAATGCAAGTCTGGGCAGGGAGACTCCAGACTTGTTACCCCTTCTAATGAGTGGCGAGGGTGTATCCACGTTAACACGATGTTGAGCTCCACTGATGCCTTTTGTTTCACCTCTTTTTGCAATGAGATAGAGTTTTAAAACAGCAGAGGCTCACTGTATTAGTGGCTTCATGACCTGGGGGTCTATGGGAGCTGGGACGGGGTGGTTGCCATGTTCACCCCTATCCTTCATAGCTTGAATGCAGGCTGCCTTTGTAACAGCAGTAGGAAGTTCGTTTAATGATTATATAACAATAGCAGTGGGTTCTCCTCGTTCCTGAGGGTCTGTGCCCCCTGTTCAATGAGCTATTTGGTGTGTGATAGAATGCGGTTCATTGTTAGAGTCTGGTCTCCCTGTTAAAAATACGCCGGTCCCCAGAAGCCGTCCACTTCCTCTTGGTTTAACATAATACAATATCCACCAGTTAAGGAGAGGTGCCACAGATATTCAGTTTTGCTCTTGCCAGGCTTCCACCCATATTTTTCTTGCAAATTAGCCAGGTGAAGGGGGTCCCATGGAATGGTTCTTGTGGTATTTCTTTGGTTACCCCCCTGGGGCCCTACGGACACTTCCATTTTAATAATAGGGGCTACCCTAAACTCCAGTTCATCTAACTCACTCTCTTCACTACTCTCATCGCTAAATTCCTGGTCAGGGTCCCCCCATATATCTCAGTCCCAATCTTCTGGGGACACAATTAACTTACAGAACTTTACAGGGCCTGGGGGATTGGAGACCCAAGTTATCATAAGTTCTAGTTTGTCCTCTACTCTTTTTTGCTTTTTCTTTTCCTCCCCCAGTTCTTTCTGCAATTGCTCTATTCACAGAGATAACAGCATTTCTTGTCTCTTTCTGCGTTCAACCTCATCTTGTAACAGTCTCATTTCCTTTTCTTTGCTGTTTCCAAACAGGTTCCCAACATCTTAGATATTATTCCCTTTTCTTTACCATTTTTCAGTTTCCCTCTCGCGATGTTTAACTGTTCCTCTATCTTACACCAATTATCCCAATTCTTGCACGCCCAGTCCTCAGAAATTCTTGGAGAAGGGCTAATTCTGTGCCTCCATAAGTAGTCAGTAATTGAATCCACCATCTTCCTGACTACACCAATAGGTCAGGAGAGATACAGCCTCCAGTTATATCCTTGCCGTCTTTATCTGGTTAACTCTAAGAAAATTTTGTCTGTAATATACTGAGTGATATTTGTATGGATACATAGTATGGATGGGAATCGGTGGTGACACATGCTTCAGTCATGATACATATAAATTGAAGTATGCATGGTTTGAAGAGGTTTTATGTAGATCACATTAAGGCTGTGTTTCACTGATGGCGCTTGGTGTTCTCTGTTCCCCATGCCAGGAAGAATATAGTGTGTAAATGCATGTATGGGAAGGTTATTGGGAGCAAATCCTTGTGTACTCTCACCATGCGCATAGGACCAGAAGCCCTCCAACCTCATTAATAAAATGACATATGGGAGGGATTATACACCTTTTAGCAGTGCTTTCTAGCTCAGTTGCTTTACTATGCTTATGCGGCTGCACAGCTTCCTCAGACGTGGCTTTGAACCCAATGTCCTAAGGGGAAGTTAAGATCATGCGGGTATCTACCAGCATAACACACTGTTAATATAGATCTTCAAGGACCCTTTCCACAGAGCACAAGAGCTCTCCATCCCCAGGTGTAAGAAATCAGGAAAGGAAGGCAAGAGACTGGCATGGCTGAGTTGAGACCTGCTGGTCAAACTAAAGGGCAAGAAGGAAATGCACAGGCAGTGGAAGCAGGGACAGGTGTCCTGGGAAGAGTATAAGGATGCTGCCTGGTTGTGTAGGGGTGGGGTCAGGAAGACCAAGGCACCGCTGGAGCTAAACGTGGCAAGGGATGCAAAGAATAATAAGAAGGGCTTCTACAGGTATGTCAGCAAGAAAAGGAAGGTCAAAGAAAGTGTATCCCCCTTGATGAGCAAGACTGGCAAACTGGCAACAATGAACGACGAGAAGGCTGAGGTACTCAACGGCTTCTTTGTCTCATTCTTCACTGGCAACCTCTCTTCCCACACCTTTCAAGTGGATGGATGCAAAACAGGGACTGCGGGAGCAAAGTCCCTCCCACTGTACGAGAAGATCTGTTTCGTGACCACCTGAGGAACCTGAACACACATTAGTCTATGGGACCTGATGTGATGCACCCCAGAGTTCTGAGGGAATTGGTTGATGTAGTTGCCAAGCCACTCTCCATGATATTTGAAAAGTCATGGCAGTCAGGTGAAGTCCCTGGTGACTGGAAAAAGGGAAACATTGCACCCATTTTTAAAAAGGGTCAAAAGGAGGACCTTGGGAAGTACCGACCTGTCAGCCTCACCTCTCTGCCTGGGAAGATCATGGAACAGATCCTCCTAGAAGCTATGCTAAGGCACATGGAGTACAAGGAGGTGATTCAAGACAGCCAGCATGGCTTCACCAAGGGCAAGTCCTGCCTGACCAACCTAGCGGTCTGCTATGATGGAGTGACTACATCAGTGGACAAGGGAAGAGCAATGGATGTCATCTATCTGGACTTCTGTAAGGTCTTTGACACAGTCCCCTCACAACATCCTTCTCTCTACATTGGAGAGATATGGATTTGATGGGTGGACTGTTTGGTGGATCAGGAATCGGTTGGATGGTCGTATCCAGAGGGTAGTGGTCAACAGCTCAATGTCCAGATGGAGATCGGTGACAAGTGGTGTCCCTCAGGGGTCTGTATTGGGACCAGTGCTGTTTAATGTCTTCATCAATGACATAGAGAGTGGGACGGAGTGCACCCTCAGCAAGTTTGCAGGCAACACCAAGCTGAGTGGTGCAGTTGACGCGCCTGAGGGACGGGATGCCATCCAGAGGGACCTGGACAAGCCCTAGAGGTGGCTCCATGTGAACCTCATGCGGTTCAACAAGGCCAAGAGCAGGGTCCTGCACCTGGGTTGGGGCAACCCCCACTATCAATACAGGCTGGGGGATGAAGGGATTGAGAGCAGCCCTGCAGAGGAGGACTTGGGGGTACTGGTGGATGAAAAGCTGGACATGAACCGACTGTGCACTCGCAGCCCAGAAGGCCAACTGTATCCTGGGCTGCATCACAAGAAGCGTGGCCAGCAGGTTAAGGGAGGTGATTCTGCCCCTCTACTCTGCTCTGGTGAGACCCCACCTGCAGTACTGCGTCCAGCTCTGGAGCCCTCAGCGCAGGAAAGACATGGGCTTGTTGGCGTGGGTCCAGAGGAGAGCCAGAAAAATGATCAGAGGGCTGGAACACCTCTCCTGTGAGGAAAGGCTGAGAGAGTTGGGGTTATTCAGCCTGGAGAAGAGAAGCCTCCTGGGGAGACCTTATTGCAGCCTTCCAGTACTTAAAAGGAGCTTCTAAGAAAGATGGGGACAAACTTCTTAGCAGGGTCTGTTATGACAGGACAAGGGCTAATGGCTTTAAACTAAAGAAGGGAGATTCAGACTAGATATCAGGAAGAAATTTTTTATGATGAGGGTGGTGAAACACTGGCAGAGGTTGCCCAGAAAGGTGGTAGATGCTCCATCCCTGGAAACATTGAAGGTCAGGTTGGATGGGGCTCTGAGCAACCTGATCTAGTTGAAGTTGTCCTTGCTCATTGCTCTAGATGACCTTTCAAGGTCCCTTCCAACCCAAAGTATTCAATGATGATTCTATGATTCTCTGACAATATAGCCCCTTATATCAAAAGTGGGGTTCTTAATGTAGGTGGGGGTGTTCCTTTGTATATAATAATTATGATCAGTCTCCAAAAATCGACACTATTAAGATACTAGTGCTTTTCCCAGGATGCTACTCTGAAACATACCAATGCCAAATTAATCACTGGTGTAACCCAGTGTGACTGGGAGAATTATACTGGAGATTAATTTGGCTCCTCTGCATAAAACAGCATTTCAAGAAACAATGCATTGGAGAGACAGCCTTGGGGGTTTTTGGGTTTTTTATTCTTGTCTCTTCTTACATTGTGGAAATGATGAGCAAATTGCTCCTGTGCTATTATGCAAAACCTTATTTGTCAATCTCTTCAAAAAATCAGGAAACATTTGAGAAACCAGGGAGGAAGTTCATACCAGCTTTAGCTAATCTGCAGAAAATCCGGCCTACATGACTCCCGTGTCACTGCTGCTCCTTTCATCTATTCTTTATAAGGAATCTATTGAACTTTAATTAATATGAAAAATTCAGGTTTTCATCTGATTTAAATGTGACTGACATCATCCTGCTACTAAAGGTGGAACAAAGTCTAAGTGTGATGAAAACAATGCTGAATGTCTGAATTCAAGAGGGAATCTCGGAGCCCACAGAAAGCATAATCTTACAAATCTGTAATGCTGTGAAACAGATAAGCAGGGGAACGCCAGGAACTCATTTACATAGATGCCTGTGATAAGGATAAGAGAATGACACATGAAATATCTATATTATCCTCAGCCTGGAAAGTTTTCCGAGAGCTAATCTCACTCTTTCTAGTCAGGCTGCAGCTGGTTAGAGGCCAGGATGTGAATTAATGTTGTCCGAGTTCAAAATAGAGGAGAGAAATCCCATGGAAAACAATAAGATACATCTCTCTCTCCTTGAGGATGAGCAGTATGGGGACACTTTAGGGTCTGAGGGCTAGGTAGAATAAAATCTTGGTGCCTGTGTTTCTAAATGCTGCAGCATCTATGTTTTGATGTAATGAGTTTGCAAAGTAAACCCCCAAATTTGGAGTTAGATACGTAGGCTTGCCATGCAACGAATTTGACGAGATAAACAACTTAGAAGAACAATGGTTAACACTGAGCAGACCAATCTACAGGAAAACATTGAACACTAGAATGATCTCTTTAGAAATTAGGTATCTTATCAGGGCTACAGATATCAGTCTGTGTCTCCACAGAAACCATGTTTGAAAGTCAGAACTGATAAAAGCTCTTTTGTATTTTGCCCCAGATGGGTAAGCACCTCAGATTTCATTCCCTCTTCAAGCTCTAAGGATTTGAATCATCATCTCAAAAGTGACCTAGGCCTCTTTCAATAATGTTCAACAACAAAAAAATATACCCAAAACTCTTGTGTGATGGCATCTTACACGGACATCTCCAAGTGGAAGATGCTGCCTTCTTCAAGCATTGGAACAGGCTCCCCAGAGAGGTGGTGGAGTCACCATCCCTGAAGGTGTTCAAAAAATGTGTAGACGTGGCACTCCAGGGCCTTGTTTAGGAGGCATGGTGGTGTTGGGTTGATGGTTGGACTTGATGATCTTAGAGGTCTTTTCCAACCTTAATGATTCTATGATTCTGTGATTCTAAATGAGCTTTAATCTGACAGCTGTGGAACTCAGGAGACACAGCTTTTCCAGCATACACACCCCTTGTCTTGCAGGACTGTACATCTCATAGGAAGTCCTTGCTACCATGGAGACAAAGCTAGAATGATGTTAATTTGGGTATATCTACAACAGGATAGCCACCCACCTCCGGATTGCAATGTAGATAGAAACACATACATCAAAAGACAGAATTATTTCCTTGGATACCTGTTGGTTATTCCTGTATTAAGTTCCATATACCTATTTCTACAGGGACAGCTGCTGTTATGGTTGGCTGAAGCCAGAGAGAAGTGTGTGGAAAAATAAGTGTAAAAGTAATAAATAAAGACTGGTGCTTAAAGCGAGTAACTGAAATCTACGTCTAAACATTCCAAGAAATAATCTGACTTTCAGTTTTGTGGTATGCCTTGAACTTCACAGCTGTGTATAATCTTGTTGGAAAGAAAGTAGTACTAATTGGTCTCGTGATATGGTTTATTTCCTTGATCTTCTTTACTTGCTGACTTCTGCAGTCATATTAGGAGCCATTAAACCAGCATCTTCAGCCTACTTTCAATACAAAGAGCTAAGTAAGTCTTGATCTAAATCTTTGGATGCACCATTAATATTTTCTAGGCAAATCTCATTACTTCAGTTAGGTCTGAGCATATTCTAAAGGAAGTATTTTTTGGCATGTGTGAAGTGCTTTCCTAGAGCTTTGTAATTTCAAGAAAGGCTGAAACCTTCTTCCACAGCCCCCAGATTTTAGCAGCAGAGGGAAAGGTTAATAATGCTCACGTAGATGTAATGCTCGCCTTCAATTCAGTTTCATGCTAAAGCCAAGAGGCTTTCAGACTTGGTGATTTATCCTGTGATTGCCCATTTGGAGCAAGATGTTAAGAGGCGTTGGGCTATCTGTTCCTAGCAAAATCAACATTAAAGCTTCCTTATATTTGAACCTGACTTGAGTTTGGCCAAGAATTCTGAAAAAATCTCATACTGAATTAAAAATGTAGAAATACAGATAGTATAATTCCAGCACCTTGATACAGGATGACAAGAGGAGTAATGAAAGCCTTGGTCTGTCAATGATCAGTTCCAGGAAATGTTTTCTGCACACAAAGGTCTTAAATCTGAAAATCTGGTTGAAGAATATCAGTGTCTCAGGGTTTACCACACTTGATTCATCCCTGTCATTGTTTCAAAAGAACATTTTACATGTTTTAAATATTGTCCTGTCCATATTTTGAAATAATTCTATAATTTGTGCAGTGCTTTTACTTATGCCTCCAAATCTGCCCATAGAGCAAGCAACCATCCTATCAAGGAAGGTCTTTCTCTCCAAGGCCTGACATAAAAGCTGTATGTTTGCATAGTGGCCAACATGGTGGAAACAGATTTAGAAGTTTTCACAGTTTTTTTCCACAACAATAAGGGCAAATTGAAGGTGAAACTACTGACAAAAAATTGATTTGTAATACTTAACATATGCATTCCCAAAATTGAGCAAAGCTTTCATTTTGTTACACACAGATAGGCATTTAAAAAAAAGGACTATTATTGGAATTGAATAAGACATTCCATCACCAAATATTTGTTTTGAAGTGTCCCACAAAAACTCTCAGCATGAAGAAAAATCAAAACAAACACACATTCACACTCCGAAGTCTTAACTAAGATCTCCCATATAGACCTTTTCACTGTGGATCGGGAAACTATTCCAGCTGGAACCATTTTGAAAAACTGTTCTGCAGACACTTTTCTCTCTGAACGTCACAGAGCTAAATTTTTCTGTTCTACAGCAGTCTGAATGCAGTATTATAAAATATTTTACAATCAATGGAACTACTTTGAACCACTGTTTTACTTGAAATTGAACTCATTTCCTGATTTTCATTACCTTCCCTTCCAGACACCATAATATATCAAACTCACTGTTCTGATTGTCTGTTGGCAAGTCCAGAATGGGGCAGAGCACCCCAGAAGAGCAGAGAGCCAAGGTCACCTGCTGGAGGTGAAAGCCATGCACGATGACATCTGCACATGCATCAGTGGAGTGATGCAAACTCTCCTTCCACATCTCAGAACACATGAACTTGCTCATGGCTGGCCCCAGGCTCTGGAATCCTCTTTCTCCATACCACTTGCTTCAGTCCTTCTCCCCATCCCCTCCGCAGCGTGTTGGCCATGGTGGTCAAACTGCAATGGATCTCCTTCCTACCTCCTTGCTGTAAACTGGCACTAGTTACCAGTCACGTATACTCAAGCAGGCAAAACCAGACAAAGACCTTCTCACACAGGTGCTTTAGGTGATGTTGGTGGAATCAGAATTCATGCATGCTGCTTACATAAGGGGAGATGCAAGACACTTCTTTCCAGTTTCTTCCTGCTGGAGCAAAAGGCTAGCCATTTTGAAGATAAATTATTGTAAAGGTGACGGCAAGATGTACAACTGATACCGGCTGAAATTGTGGGAGAGGTCAGATGGTTGTGATGATGCAGGTGTTATGATAGAAGGCCGCAGTGGCACAGACTATACTTTGCAGCCTTGTAAGGTATGTACCGATAGATTCAGGATGCTCTATGGAAAAGCCCTCCTGGGTAAATGGCCTATCGGTTGGCTATGGAGGTTATAACGTTTGGGTCAGCTGGAGGTACCGTCTTCTAGGTGTCACTTGAAAGCCTCTTAGAACAACTCAAAGGATGATCCAAAAGCATCCTGTAGACAATGTAAACAGACAGAAGCAGGTCTTCAGTGTACCCCTGTGGTCCTCCTGCAAAACAATGCAAAGCAAGATAAACTATTTTGTTAGTCTTCACTTATAAAGTTACAAAATTGCCTTTCTCTGTGCTTGCTTAGAAATGTAAGGGACTGTATTGTAGGGAGAAGGATTCAAGGAACTGCAGGTCTCCTCAGAGAAACACAGGTTACGCGTGGCAGAAGCTATAGCGGAGGAAGGATGGTGGTTAGGTGGCAGGAGCAGCATGCCTTCACATGACAGCTATAGATGGGAAATAAATGCTAACTGAGGATTTTGAAAATATTTGAGACAATCTTTCATTGCATCGCAGCTAGGTATCATCTTACTTTTATATTGTATGTTGCTAGCCACACAGTGCTCAATATAGTACCTCTAGTTTTATCAAGAATGTGAAAAACCAGATATGATTTTTTGGTGTTAGATTACTGTCCATATCAGTTTTATACTGAACGGCTCTTGCCAAAGCTGATGCCGCACACATTAAGCAAGGAGAGACCTCAGCATAAATTCACAAGATGGAGTGGAAGGTAAAATACTGCCTGCCAGGCCAGGGGGAGAGCAAGGATTATAACCAGCAGTTCAATTCCCTGTCTAGTGCCCCACTTATGAGACTGTATTTTCTTCCCTAAGCTTGTAACAGAATGTGATATCCAGCAAGTACAGCACAAGGCTGGTTGTTGTCTTGCCAAGTCCTTTAGGATTGTTTCTCTTATCTGACAACTATGCCTACATATTTTGCAAGTGATGATGGATGCTCATGTATGCTGTGTTTTGTAGATTTATTTAATTCGCCTCTTCTTATTACTGAAAGCATAATAGGGCTGCAGCAAAAATAAAACATCTGTGGTCTTTGACAAAGTCACTTAAAGAGAAAGAAGAAAGCTTTCAAGACATGAAACATGTAAGGGAATTTATTGAAACAGGTGTTTGCAGCTAAATGGTACCATTTAAACTTTAGCATTTCATGGATCAGTAGGAAATTTTATCTGACTACAGTTTTAGACAAGCTTCAGAAAGCCCAACTGGGGGCTTTAGTTGTAAGTCTTTGCTAGAATTTAGGAACCTGTTCATAATTCTTTGCTGATGTTTGAGCTGGCAATATGGGAAATAGTCAGACCACACTATTTAGAAACAGAAATTACACAAAACCTTCTTGCTTTCTGTAGTTGTGTTCAGTGCCTTATACTTTAGCAAATTTGTTTCTGCAATTTATATGAATTTAGACTCTCTTCATCCATTGTGCTGCCTAAACAGTTAGATATTTCCTTGCATACTCTAAAGGCACATAGCAAAGCCACCTTGCTACAGAATATGATTTGCTTCTCTTATCTTTAATTATGGACTTTATAATGCAGGTCAAAAGATGCTTGTTGCTATTACTTGGCAATACTGGACACATTACAAAGTATGTGTGAACATAATATAAGAACAAATACATTTAAACTAGAAAGAAATGCAAAGTTGTAACTATCAGAGGCTGGCTCAGTATATAAACAACAAGAGGTGGAATAAGAAACTTAACCTGTTTGAAGATGAGGTTTAATAGATTTATGAATGGGATTATTTGACAGGGTCACCTGAAACCATAAGGGACTGTTTTCAGTGATGCAGTTTACTGTTCTCTTTCTATTACTGCAAGGACAGCCTAGCAAGCAACGCACAGAATAAGGCTCCTATTCATTTGGTTTCAAGCATCACTCAATGTCTGAGCACTAGAACAATCAGAAGGGACACATTAAACAAGTTACAAGATATGAGGTCATCAATTATGATACATAAAGTAGAATTAAAAAGTGGCACCAGGCAAGCTATTTAAAAATGATTGGTGTTGTTAGTTACTGTGAGGTGTATCTCAGTTTTGTGTGTCCAGCTTGATTTACTAAGTGAAAATATTTGTTATCACAAAATCCCTCCAGGGCCGGGCAATTAAGATCGAGCAATCAAAAATGAATGTTCATATTTTTAACCTTCCCCTGAGCTGCAGTTTTCCTTACAATTACTTAAGAGACACATCCAGTCCTACAAATAAAACTAGTGGCAACAAACTCTTAATGGCAACGAGAAGAGGGAAAAAAAAATCCTGCCTTATAAACTGTGTTTCAAGCCAAATCCCCCTCCCTGGATGTCTTTGGACATAGATGAGTTCTGCAGTTGCCTCAGTTATCCCCAGCCTGGGGTGCGTGCCAGAGCTCAGGTGCTGAGGGAGCTGTCGTGCCAACCCTTCCCAGGCTGAAGGAGCTTGAGCAGACTCTTTGTTTCAGGTTCGGAAGAGAGGCACTTGGGACTGGGCTTTAAAGGTCAAGTCAACAACGAAGGTTAAGTCCAGTGTCTTTCTGACAATCTGAGAAGCAAAAGCCTGTGTGAGAGGATAGGCCTTCAGCATACCCTGGAAAGCCAGTTCCTTAGCTGATATAAGTCTGCTGAGCTGCGCTGGTGTCAATAGGGTTATTCCCATCAGCTGAACATTGGTCCCATATGAGCAGCAAACTGCTTTGCTGGGAAGAAAAAAGTTCCTTATATGAGTTGTGCTAAAAATCCCCTACAATTACCTCCTTTCCTTCGAAATCTAGAAGCAGTTAGCTCAGGCAAAGTACATCTCCAGCAAGTACAATGCACACAGAGAGGCAGTGAAATGAGAATTAAGATCCAAGCCATAGTGAGACTCACACCGCTATGCAAAACTCAAGTTGAATGGGACCAGAAAAGAACTGGAAGCAGCTGTGAGCAGAGGTAGAAAAGACTCCCTGAAAGATATATGAATGTGTCAGCAGGCAGTATCATTAGGTAACAGATGTGGTTTGCAAGCCGCTCTGCTGCTATGCTAATCAGGCCCACACAAGTAGGACAAATAGATGAGTGGTGCAGGTCTTTGGAGTCAACCTGAAATAGAGCCCCTCGCCGAGCAAAGGCGGCTGCTGCTGCAGGCGGGTGCTGAACAAGGAGACTTTGTGTAGTTTGCCAACAGATGCTAGAAGAGAGTTTATCCTGGAATCACAGCACTCATTTGCAGGAGGGCAAAGTTCAACTTCAATATGCAGCATTTTCTGAATTTGCAATACTCAGAAACGTATCTTATGTTGTTTCAGCACAGATAATGATATAGGAATTATTTGTAAAATAGCAGGATGGACAATGCAAAATCTAGCTGAAAATGTAATCTACACCTAGGGTTTTGACTTTCTCAGTGGTCATGCTGGTAAGTAAACCTTTACAAACAACTGAACCAGCAGCTGTCTTCCCAATTATTAATTGGCATCCCTACAGCTGATGGCATTGCATAAGATCTTTTTTTCAAAGAGAATGCAAAGTTCAATTGAGAATGATCTTTTGGGTGCAGTTAGGCTGTTCTTTCATGGTGTGTAAGGTTGCTTTAATCCCTTTGAAGAGCTGGCTAACTTTAAAAGCACTCTTCAAGGAGGACTGATAGATAATGCAATGGTTTAATTCCACAATTTGCAGATCCAGCCAAACTCTATTGCTATTAGAACAAGAAAAGGCAAATTAATCTAAGGAAAGAAGCCTATGCCTGATTTGGCTCTGTATTTTTTTTTTTTTTAAGCTATTTCAGGGACAGGCTCCAAGCTCATAAGGAAATACTCAACACGCCATTTTAGAAAATACGTCAGCTGTGTAATTGAACAATGTGGAATGTATTCATCATACCTGTGTACCTGGAGACACCTAGAAAAAGCATCTGCTCCCTACGTGCTGAACAGAAATACATTATTTTTTTTAAAAAGCAAAGATTGGCATCAAAACTTAATATTGTCTTTTCTGGTGCCAAATATGCATTGCACACTACTGGCCCCTGGAGCTATAAAAATGTAAGCTACCACCAGAATTACGCTCAATAGCTCCAGCTTTTTCTATTCTGCCATGAATACTCCAGTTCAAGGATTTCACAGTGACAGGAACACAGGATCTATCTTCTGAACTTGCCTTTTGTTCTTTTAATAAAATACCTGGAAATATATTTGATTCTTTGAAAAGATTTTCACTTCAGTGACTTTCACCCACAAGCACCTGAAACTTTTTAAAATTTGATAGTTTCATTTTTTAGTGTATATGACAAGGTCACACAGTAGTTCTAGAGTTCCACTAAATGAAATAAACTAAAGATAGCTCCATTGCTTGCAGGGGAAGCTGGGTCATGTTCTTATCAATTCTTATCAATTGCTGTGTCTTACCGATGCAATGTGATACAAATAAACACAGCCCAGTCCTGCAAAGTGTTTATGAGACTGAATGTCAACTGATGATATTTTTGGTTGGTGGTTTCCAACTATTGATTATATGCTTTTGCTTTGGCCTGGGTGACTTGTGTTCAAGATTAAAGTAGAGGGGAAAAAACCAAACAAAATCAAGAGCGACAAGTAGTGGAGGTATAGGAGATAAAAATATACAAGTTTGAGATCTTTCCTGGACTGTAACACCATGAATCTATAGGTAGTGACTCCTGTGAAAATAGGGTATCTATGCATCTTTAAAAACTTCTGTCTTTTTCTTTGGTTTTTTTTTTCTTTTTTTTTTTTTTTTTTTTTTTTCCTCTCTATAGTTCTGTGTTCTCAGTTTTGAAGCTACCCAACACAAGGCACTTAGAACCCAGAATTCAAATATTTTCTTACATCACCTGAGAAGACACCTGGAAACTGGGGACTGAGATGTTGAAAATAAAATACCACTTGTCTCCTCTTGGTTGTGGGAGTACCGATGGGTGTCCGGTCTCTGCTAGGAGACTTGTTGTGGACTTCTGAGCTCTGTGCTAACACAAATTGTCACCCCTGCTTATAATCCTAATTAATTCAAAGGGGGAATGCTTGGTTGTTGGCAAGAAGAAGAAGTCTTCCTCCTCAAATTCATCATGAATGAATTACATGCAAGAGAGAGTGCCCATCCTGTATAGGTAACTCTATTTGAATTGACACTGAACTGCTTCCTCAGGCAGGAAATCTTGGAAGTAGGTGCAATATATGCACGCACCATCACATTCACTCTTGCAAATAGGTAGTTACACCTTGCTTGACAACACCTTGCATTTCCAAGCTTGGTGAGTGTAAACCTTGTTCAAGCAGGAAGTTTTTATGGTTATCCAACTTGCAACATATGTTAACAAGAATGTAGGGTAATAATGATAAAGTTTATTCTGCCTTTATGCCTTTAGTATCAAAGTGACAAAGAAATACGTGATTCTAAGTGTTCTATTTAAAAGATATCATTTATTATAGGTTAGCATTACCTATTTGTTGTGCTTTCTTAATACTGGAATTATAGCATTACTATGCTAATCAGGTCCACAGAAGTAGAATTTCCCTTAATTAGGGTGAAATTCATCTTATATGATATTGGATGCCTAAAAATTAGATATCTCTGTCAGCTAGTTTCTTGGTTATCTCTACTGTTGATAGAGAGACGCACCTTCAAGAGACAACTCATTCCACTGTCTTGGATGGTGGTATGTTTCAAAACCATGCCACATATCGAAGCTAAATTCTCTGTGTTGAGGGTTAGCAGAATCAGGAGGTGTTAAAGACGAGACGATGTCTCTTTCTTTCCACCAAGCAGGAGTCTCTGCACTGTCTGACCTGTGATTTGCTTGGCATTATAAAGGCCAAAGTAATCAAGTTCTTGCATCAAAGACCTTGTGAGTCAAAAGCTCTGTGCTTATGAGTCATTAGAGACCTGGGATCAGTGGGAAGTGCAGTTTTAATGAAAATAAGGTACCACAATAAGGTGATTTAGAGTCTCATTCCTAACATTAGGCACCCTATTTTGAAAATGTTGGCTTTAGCCTCTCATTTTCTGTTTAATCACCTATTTAATACTTCATATGCCTACGTCAAAGAAGTGCTGTGAGATTTAATTAATTTTTGTAAAGCTTTTTGAGATCTTCAGATAAGAGGTACTATACTATATAAGTGCAAAGTATTACTGCATTACTGAAGAAAAGTACTCACAGAAAAGGTTAAGGTCAATTAACATTTTCTTGCCATTTATGCATATATTTCCAGATCACAAAAAGAAACTGGTATCAATTTAGTTAATTTCATTTGTATCCTTTTTCAAATGAGTTATTTGTAATTGATTTAAGTTGAAGTCTTACAGATCATCAAAATGGCAATAAATTACACCCTACTTATAAGTTTCTAACACCCTATGGTTTTAGGCTGCTTTGTTTTAATTGAAATTTAAGTGTTTCAATTACACGTTATAATTAAAAAGTTTCAGGATCAAATTATCCATCTTTTTAAAATGGCTCAGGCAAGTACAAAAAAAAAAAAAAAAACCAAAAAACAAACCCAAAACCTCTCCATGAGTTCTTGGAAATGTCTGTATAGGTAATGATTCCCTGTGTTTTTGAATATCAAATCTACAGCTTAATTGAAACAGCAAAAAGGTGTTTTCACAAAAACTGTTGTTTTACTGGACATCTGAAAAAGGGACATTTAATTGACTAACCCTAAAGAAATTTCTTCTGAAAATCACATTTAAGCACTTTGTTAAGCACACAGATGCACTCACATGCACTATTGCAACCCTAAAGAACTCAGACTAACATTTTTCAGAGAATCTCAAATCCTATGAAATTTCATCAGGATTTGGGTAACTTTTAGAGAAAAAGTCACAAGGTTCAAGTTGAGAGACATCTAGATCAAACTAACCGCATTATAAATCACTTCCATTACACATGGAATATTACCCTACTCTAATTAAAACCATTTGTTCTTACCATCATGTTTTAATTAAGATCTTGCTTTACATTCTTGCCATTAGAGCTGCTTGAGTTAAAAAAAAAGAAAAAAAGTTAGTCAAGAACATTTTCATAAATAAACATGGTTAATCAACACACTGCTTCTAAAGGGGTCATGTTATTTGAGTAGTCAGTGAGCCAGATGTTTTGCAAAAATGCTTATGAATCCTGAAAGTGTCAAGCATAAATGTTTAAATGGATATATATTTGCTGTTCTCTAATTTATTATTTACTATTAATTCACCACGTTTGCAAAAAGTTTTAGGAAATTCCCATATGAATTAGGTGACTAGTCACACATTTGGATTTTCTTTAAATCATTCCCTCTTCTTAAACTGGATTATAATCTCAGATGATGCAAATATTAGTTTTCTTACTGATTTTATGAGAGCAGGTGCTAATATTTTGTTTATATTGGAAAAATGATTGAAGTTGGCATCTACTCGTGTACCACATGCATCATAAAGAGGAGAAAAACTCCTTTAGTCCTGCAAACTGCTGAGATCCCCCTATCTTCATTAGCTTCACTGGAGAAAGCTGAAATCTCACTGAGTAGACCTTCAAGTGAAAAACCGTGGATTTTACATTAATATTTAATCAGCTCTGGAATAACTGACATTAAAAAAAAATTAAAATTACCCATGTAATAATTCCTTAATGTTGTTCTTTTGCTCAGACAGCCATGCAGCTGGAGGCAGATAAAATCTTCAGCTCATGCACTCTGACCCCCTGTACATCAGAATCCATTTAATTTTGCCTGAATTGAACCAAATTGCAGTTGTTTGACTACCACAAAGGCATCTATGCTTGACATGAAGACATCAAGAGACAGAGGAACCAACACTTCCATTGGTAATTTGTTCCAGTGATTAATCCCTTTCACTGTTTACAGCAGGTACCTACTTTCCAGTATGAATTTGGCTTGGTTCGGCATTGCTCTGCTATAGCTCTCTCTGCTGGATTAAAGAGCCATTTAAACCTCCTGATTTTCTGCTCCTGGAGGTACTTATCAAGTCACCTCCCAACCTTCCTTCAAGCCATGGCTGTGCATGTGGAGTTGCTCCAAGGGAAGAGCATGGAGTTAATCGAGATAGGACAGCTGTGCACAAATTAACCTGGGAAGCTATCCTAGGAAAAAAGCTCTCTCACCTCTGGAAGAAATTACCTTCAGTTGGAAACAAAGTAATATTTTCTTTGTGAGAGCAGATTTCCTATGGTTTGAGGAGTTGTGTCCCACAGTCACAACCTTTTTCTCAGGGCAAGCAAACTTTTACAGGATGCATATATGTGTGGACTTAGACAAAGGAAACACTCTAAGCTCTTTAAATAGGAAAATGAAAGCTGCTTTTTTTCTAGCATTTAAATAATTTTTGTAGCTTTACCTGTACCCTGTCCAATTGTTATCAACTTTTTTATTTAAAAAAAGCAATAATAAAGCCAACAACATCAAGTAAGATTATTTGGCTTGTTAATGCCACATAAACAATTGGTATCAAACTTTTGCTTCTCCTCTAAGAGTTACGATTGTCCTTCTGGCCACATAACTTACTAGGACTTTATATTGAATTCCTGTTACACTACAATGTTATATAGTTTTAGGGTTAATGTTTTACCAGGGAGCAATCCCCAATTCTTTAATGTTCCTCAATTTTATGTGTGCAACTAGCTATACAGATGCAAACATCTGTAGGTGATTTTCTTTGAATGGACCCTGCTTTTCAGATTGTTCTGCAGGATTTCCTTGTCACTATCGTTATCTATCATTCTGCCAGTAATTACCCATTTTTTGGCAGCCGTAACATGTTTACTTCTACATCACTATGGAAACACTGAATTTTCTCAGCCCTAATATAGATTCCTGCAGAACCCTACTAGAAATACTTTCATAGAGTGGAATGTTTCCTGTAAGTATTTTTTCTGATGTCCAGTTTAATCTTAGTTGTTTAACTGATTTTCTGTGAAGTTATTCTTTAATTACAGTGTTACTTGGTACTTTTCAAAAGAATAAGCATATGGGTATTTATATGCCCATTTGAATACCCATTATGGACTTTGTCAGAGTTTAGGCAACTGAGTGCAAAAGAGCTACTCAGCCTGTTATTCAAGACTGTGGGATCACAAGCCAGCACCTTCTTTTCTCTCCTCTGGGAAATTCTTTTAATTTCTAAAATACAGTGTAGATTTTAGACCCCTCTTGTCTTTCCCTTGATCATGATGCAGAACCGATCTGCTCAAACTGAGGTACTGCTTTGCACACATTTCAGTTGAGGCACCATATCTACTTCAGCTCAGGTTGTTCTTTGGAGATGCTTCAATTTATGCACCAAATTAACTTTGTGCTTCCAATGGATGACCAGGGCTGACTCAGCAGCTCTTTCCTGCCAAAAGAAGGCATCCTGAGTGTTCTAGTCTTTCCACCTCCCCTAGCCGGCTCCCAGCCACATGCTCCAGCTGTTTTCCATATGCAGGCTCTGACATTTGTCTGAGTTCTTGATGAGTCAATTCTACCCATTAAAGCAGAAGAAAATTAGCCCAGCAAAACAGTGAATAAATTCAAGTAGAATTTGCAAGTTCAATTAGCTCACCAAAGGGTCAGATAAGTCCCACAGGCAACAGAAGGGAATGGCTTAAAACAGAAGAAGGTGGAGAAGAGAGGGCAGAGCGGGTCAATACTGCCTCTTTAGGCAGCAGAAAGCAGTTAGACTGACTTAGAGGTCCCGTCTGCCTGCAGCCTTTGATAGCACACTTATACAGCTCTCTTGGATGAAGTACTTACACACTGCCTAAACCCATCTGAAGCACTATGTTAGGCAGCTGTTGTAAATCTCCATATGAGGTAATTTTGATACTTGATATTTGAAAAGTCATGGCAGTCAGGTGAAGTCCCTGGTGACTGGAAAAAGGGAAACATTGCACCCATTTTTAAAAAGGGTCAAAAGGAGGACCTTGGGAAGTACCGACCTGTCAGCCTCACCTCTCTGCCTGGGAAGATCATGGAACAGATCCTCCTAGAAGCTATGCTAAGGCATATGGAGTACAAGGAGGTGATTCAAGACAGCCAGCATGGCTTCACCAAGGGCAAGTCCTGCCTGACCAACCTAGTGGTCTGCTATGATGGAGTGACTACATCAGTGGACAAGGGAAGAGCAATGGATGTCATCTATCTGGACTTCTGTAAGGTCTTTGACACAGTCCCCTCACAACATCCTTCTCTCTACATTGGAGAGATATGGATTTGATGGGTGGACTGTTTGGTGGATCAGGAATCGGTTGGATGGTCGTATCCAGAGGGTAGTGGTCAACAGCTCAATGTCCAGATGGAGATTGGTGACAAGTGGTGTCCCTCAGGGGTCTGTATTGGGACCAGTGCTGTTTAATGTCTTCATCAATGACATAGAGAGTGGGATGGAGTGCACCCTCAGCAAGTTTGCAGGCAACACCAAGCTGAGTGGTGCAGTTGACGCGCCTGAGGGACGGGATGCCATCCAGAGGGACCTGGACAAGCTCTAGAGGTGGCTCCATGTGAACCTCATGCGGTTCAACAAGGCCAAGTGCAGGGTCCTGCACCTGGGTTGGGGCAACCCCCACTATCAATACAGGCTGGGGGATGAAGGGATTGAGAGCAGCCCTGCAGAGGAGGACTTGGGGGTACTGGTGGATGAAAAGCTGGACATGAACCGACTGTGCACTCGCAGCCCAGAAGGCCAACTGTATCCTGGGCTGCATCACAAGAAGCGTGGCCAGCAGGTTAAGGGAGGTGATTCTGCCCCTCTACTCTGCTCTGGTGAGACCCCACCTGCAGTACTGCGTCCAGCTCTGGAGCCCTCAGCGCAGGAAAGACATGGACCTGTTGGAGCGGGTCCAGAGGAGAGCCAGAAAAATGATCAGGCTGGAACACCTCTCCTATGAGGAAAGGCTGAGAGAGTTGGGGTTATTCAGCCTGGAGAAGAGAAGCCTCCAGGGAGACCTTATTGCAGCCTTCCAGTACTTAAAAGGAGCTTCTAAGAAAGATGGGGACAAACTTCTTAGCAGGGTCTGTTGTGATAGGACAAGGGCTAATGGCTTTAAACTAAAGAGGGGAGATTTAGGAAGGAAGAAATTTTTTATGATGAGGGTGGTGAAACACTGGCAGAGGTTGCCCAGAAAGGTGGTAGATGCTCCATCCCTGGAAACATTGAAGGTCAGGTTGGACGGGGCTCTGAGCAACCTGATCTAGTTGAAGATGTCCCTGCTCATTGCCAGGGGGTTTGACTAGATGACCTTTCAAGGTCCCTTCCAACCCAAACTATTCTGTGATGATTGTATGATTCTATGAATTTAGGCATTGTAATACCTAATTTGCATACCCAAAGTAATATGTTTCATCTCTTAATTATCCCTACCAAACTCATAATCTCATCAAAGATGACATTCAAATTTGCAAAAGATATTTTTTGCATTAATTAGCACTGGCTGAGATTTCATTCTTTGAATTTCCATCAACTTAATTCCTATTTCTTTTTTACATATTTTCCATAACTTCATGTCACTCTGACAACCGTGAAGCTTACCAGCTATTCCACACTTCCTTTCTGAATATTATCACATTAGTGTTTTTTTCAGTCTTCAGGATTTTTTCTGGTATTCCAGGATCTACTAGAATATCTTAGTAGCTGAATCATATTTCACTGAATAAGTCTTAAAGAACTGTAGCGTGTAAGTTGTCCGAGCCGCTTGATGTAAAAAGTAGTATATTTGTTAGGTGTTATTTTATGTACTGTTCATTTATTAATGAATTAAAAAATGTTTCATCTTCCTCAAACTGAATCTCCTATTCCATCATAATATCTTTCATTTTGCTAAACAACTGCCTGTTCTTCTGAAAGAATTCCAGGTTGGTTTTAAGAACTTAAAAACTTCATCCTGGGAGACAATACAAACAACCCTTCAAAACATTCTCACAACTGAGAGGGAATGGCATTTCTCTCGGGTTTCCGTGTGATTAAAAAAAATAGTGATGGGAAATCAGAATACCCGTTGTTGTTGTCCTATACCTTACAGAAATTATTTTATTTTGAAGGAAGAGTTATCAGGTCTATAAAGCATTAAGAAAATTGTTTCAACAAGGAAAAAACTGAGGTAGGATTAGACCATGAGTAATACTATATTGCACAATATTTCCAAGTTAAGTCATATTACAGTGCATTGAACTTTTCAGGTCATTGATTTTCTGTACATTCTTGTTAGGATAGTGTAATAGCTGGTCAGAAAGCCTCAAAACAAAAAAAATGAAAGCAACAAAAGTAACTTAGAAGTGTTGCAATAATTACAGCAATCAGTGGCCCAATGAGCTACAGAACACTTTCATCTCCCTGTGTTTTTCAGAGATTCACTACTTCAGACTATTAGTAAAAGATGGGTGCAAACAATAGCGCAGTTTTTTTGAAAAGATCATACAGCAGAATTTTGAATGACTGGCAGCAGGAAAGCTGGTTATCATAATTTGCAAACCATAATTCTTTGCAAAAGAACAGCTATATTTAAATACAGTGACTTAACCAAGAATATTGGTTTCAAAGGCAAGAAAGTAGAAAGGGTATCCTTATAGTCCTTGGAGAACTTCAAGCATTACTTCTAAGCCCTCTCTCCCTTTCTACATTGTATCATAGTATAGGAATTCCACAATGATTTATAAAAGGAAGATTTTCAAAGGCACAAATGGGAGTCAGGTGTCCGATTTCCATCGACTCAGGCACCCAACTCCCATTTGTATTTTCAGAAAATCCTCCCTTAGAGACATGAAATATAAAATAGTAAAGTAACTTGTATTCTAAGGCCAGGACCATTTGCCTTAATTTTTTACATACAGTTCCATTTCAGTTTCTTTTGATTTGATATCAAAGCAAATAGAATTCTGCATTTTAAGAAAGAAAGACTGGATGATCTAATACCTTTGACATTGCTAGTTTCTGTGGTTCTGTCATGCACACAGAGAGATGTCGAATATGAAACCCAGTAATTTAAAGACAATTCCCCCCTTTCAGTCTGTCCTGTTATTTTGGCTTTTTAAAACAAATGTATAATTTAAAAGGCATGTAAAACAAACCAGCTGACATAATTTGGAGTCAACTTCAGGAAAAGATGTAAACTAGGACAATTGATAACTTGGCCAAAAATTTAAGCAAGTGTGAATGACAGTTTTATCCAACAGATTTTTTAAAAATGGGATTTGTTGTTGTTGTTGTTACATTTTTATTTTCATAACAAGGAAAAAACACAAAAAATATATTTTATTGAATTAAAAGCCAATTTTTTAATTTGAAAAGTCTGATTTGTATTAATTATTTTTAACAAAACACTCACACTTCAGAGTGTAAAAAATGAAAAAATATATCAAGTTAAAATTACTTTTACCAGTTCCATTCCTTTTTGAAGAATTCTGCTAAATGGAGTCATGTAGTATGTCTAAGTCCAGAGATGGATTTCAGCAGTTCTCCCACACAGTCAAAGAAGGTGCAAAAATCACACTTTTTTTCTGACATGTGTCTTCATTAACAAATAGTACACCAAAAATCCACTAAAAGTACCATGTTCAGGCCAGGTATCCTCTTCACCTTTATTTTTTCAAATAATTTTTCCTGCAAAATTGTTCAACAGGAGATCACAAAACGACAAGGATGCAGAGGTTGGTGGAGCAAATTTACCCCCACATTGCTCTCTGGTCTTGGTCCCCCAATCATTCTGCATCCATTCATTCATGTCTGGGTTTCCCCTTTGGAGGGAACCAGTTACCTCCCTCTCAGGTGACACCAGGATATAATTCAGATGATAGGCCTTTCCAGAGATTGTGCCCTGTAGGAAACATGGATGAAATCACACCTTATTTTACTTCCTCTCCCGGCACAGTCCTTCAATATTACTTCGGCAGGCTTATACCTCCCTTATGGCTCTCAATGCCGTGTTCAAGGCATATAGCACATACCCCTTGGGTCATTTTACAGAAACACCCCTCTGATGTACTCTTACATGGTTGTTTCATTATTTCAGGCATTCAGAACTGAGAAAAATCCCAAACCCCTCACAAACAAATCAACAATAACTCTTAAAGCCACAGACCTTCCACACTTTCCCCAGACAACACCCAGATTAAGAAGGTTCTAGATGTGGGAAGGCTTTAAATCTTGGTCCATGTGGCTGTGTGACACTGGGACAAGGGCCAGAAGTTGCTACCAGGACCAGATGACTAGCCACATGGATATAGCCTGGGAGGAAGAGGCAGTTTATGTAGCTGATCTAGCCGAGCTCACTGACAGCTGGAGAATATATACGTAATTCTCCACCCTAAAAATGGCTGATCTTTACTTATCCAAACTTGCTATACAATCCTTCATTCTTTTCTTCCCCACTCCCCACCTCTTTGTCAAAGAATGCAGGAAGGATGCTTTTCTCTTGACAATAGAGCAACTTGAGTCATCCCTACAATGAAGGAACCTCAGGTGGAGGTACCTGGTGCAAAACGTCTTTGCTGGGTGAACCAATCATATCTTCAGGTCAAATGAATGTGATTAATTTGTATGAGTCTAAAAAAGGAAGTGAATACACTCTGGGAGTGAGGAAGAGTCAAGATAATGCACATATCTGCCTTCAAAGTAGTCTTGATGCTTAGAAATTTTGCATATATATGTAGTCATCTCCTTGGTTTCTCTAAGGGATGCAGAGGCTACATTTCATTGACATTAGGCCATTTCCATAAAAGAAGACTCTAAACAAAATGTAACTGTGGTGTTTGACAAAAGTGTATTTTACCTTTGAAATATTAGACAAAAAATTTTATTTGTCACCCAGAAGCCCACTGAGTTTGAAAGGAGATGGAGTGCAAAATCATATGTCTTACCACCTCTTTTGCATGGAATAAAAGTACTAATGGAATAGAAACTTGCTTTAATTCTGGGGAGAGACATAAACAAGAACAAGACCAAGACAAGAAATCCCAGTGCTAAAGGTCAAAAGTCCTGAACACGAGGGAATAAACCATTAGGTTCAGAAGTACATTTTAAAAGGAGAAAAGATGCTAACAATCTCCCCCACAACAATTTGAAATCAAGAAGTGTGTCAGACAAAGGATGCAATGGAAGTTATGGTGTTTTACGTATTACATTAAAACAGCAAAAAAATCTTAAATTTTAATCCTTTTACAAAACAATACAGAAATTAATTTTTTTGTGAGGAAAAAAAGGAAAAAAAAAACAAAAGAAAAACCCCACCAGCTGTTCCCTGGCCAAGGAAACAACAGGGGCTCTTACTCTGTAGTACAGTAAATGGCTAACTTCCCAGGGTAGTTTAAGTCCCCTGCAGCCTGCAGTGTCAGCAGAGTTGGTCATTTACGAATCAGTGGGGTTTTGTTAGAAGTGTGTTTATCTTTCAATGAAACCACCCGCCTTGCAGTTGAATTGTTTGAGCTATAAATAGTGGAGCAGTGCATCAAATTCTTTCAGAATGAAACACAAAAATATGGGTAGCGGGAAGGGTGAGAAAGAGAAGACGCAGGTCATCTTCTTGACAATGAGAGATAAAGGTTGGGAAATATTCTGTTTATTTTTATGTTGTAGAACGTGGAGCCGGCAAACATCCAAACAAGCATTCCTCGCCCAGTCTGTGTAAGGCCACGTTTGGATGATGGGAACTCTAAAGAACCTGACCTCCTTCCTTTGCTCCCTTCCTTCCTTCCATATTAATGAGTTGGCCTGAACCATAAAGGGCAATTCTGTTGATTCTGTTGAAAATATAGGTATTTGAATTCGTGAGTATGTCGCCATCTATATAAAGTGCCCAATACTGTTTTAAACTCTACAAAAAAATCCTTTGTTTCTAACAAGGCAACGAGTTCTACTGGCCAATCATGCTCTTTCTGCTTGTTTATTTAAACAAGAGTGCTTCTTTCCATTCATTTCACACTGCTTGCCTTTCAATTTCACAGTGCCTTCTAGTTGAGTTTGTAAAGTTGCCACTAAGGAGCCCTGCTCTAAGTCTTTCCACAGAAAGACAACAGGAAATGTTCACAGAATTCACACTCTTTTCCCACCGCAACATATCCTGGCAGATGTGTTAGTTACCATAGCAACAATTAAGACTAGCTCTTTTTTTTTTTTTTTTTTTTAAATAATAAGAACAATCAGTAGCGGCTGAAACATTTTCAGATAAATTTGTGTCTCAGATTTAAATTATGCAGTGTAAAGATCTTCCTGATGAGGTGTGCTTGCTAATATTTGAAAGGGTGCAAGATAAGGAACAGTCATCTGTGTGACTTGGATGATCTGTACCTTTTTGTTCTCCCTCGGATGGGGGATTATATGACATTGGCCTGTTTCTGCTGATGCAAAGTAGGAGAGCTGGAAAGGGAGCAGGTTGGTCCCATATACAGAAATAAGAAAAAAACTAGGCCTTCAGTGTCAATACTCTACAGCATTTAAATGATGTTCAAAAGCTTGAGAGCTATTCTCTAGGTGGGAAAGGTGGGTATATCCATTCAGAGAATACAGAGTGTATCTAAAATTTCATCTACCCCCACATCCATCTTCAAAAGTCTTCATGCTCTAAAGCTCTTGAACCACACATCAATGACAGCAATGTAAATTTGCATCACTGCATTGGTCTCCATGAAATTATTTCAGATTTATACTACTGTAAGTAGGAGAAGAATTGAAACTTAATTTTAGTAAAGGTTATTGTTCTGGAAAGAGACTATGTTGATCAATTAAGAAAGAAGAATTTGAAAAGGAAAGGTTACAAGCTGAATCAAGAAACCAGGCATGGATCAATGCCTTCTAAAGGAATGCAAATACTGAGCAGCTCCACTCAGGTCACAGATCACGGACTCATTAAGGGTGGAAGGGACCCAGGGAGGTCTCCAGTCCTGCCATGTCCCAGTTACTCCAGCAGTGCTTGTATCCATATCTACAGCCTCATTCCTCCTGCCTGTTTCCCTGTCTGTCTTAATCTGTGTACAGGCACTCAAGGTGGCCCCTTTTGACAGGGTTTGTCCCCCATTTCCCTATCAGCCCAAATTAAAGTTGTTATCACCATCCCCTCTCATACCCAGTTTAAGGCCCTCTCCAGCAGCTTGGCAAGCCGTTTCGCAGGGATGCTCATACCTCACTAGTCAAATAGATCCTCTTTTGCTACCACTCCTCATTCCTCAAAGAAGTCCAGGCATTGCACCTAAAAAAAGCTCGTTTTCATTTCTTCATTCTGCTGTTTTGCTTAGAAGGAAAGAGAGCGACTTGTAAAACTCTTTCTTGCCTTGCAGCAGAACTATTGAGAACAACCACAGAGTAATTGTATATGGATAATCCTGTGAGTGCCTGCATAAATGGAAATGTGAATCTGTATTGGGATTGTGATGGAGAAGTATAGTCATTAATTAGATGCCACAATTCTTTAGTGCCAGGAAGAACAAGCCATTACTGAATCTGAAGTGATCCTCATATTTCCTACAGTAACACCGTGTGGTTGAAATACTCTGCTTGTATCCAACTAATAGCTTCTGAAAAAAGAAACGACATCTTTTTTAACCTTTCCAAAACACACTAGCTAACATACTCTAATGCTTGAAAGTATATAAGGTCACCTGCAACAGCAGCCTTTACATTTAAAACAGATGTGGCTATATACAGCAGTGAAGGAATGTACTGTTTCGGGTTTTGTGTAACAAGCATCAGTGCTTTCCAGCCCTTTGCCATTTTGACACTCGCAGCTTATACACAGTACTGCTTTCGAGTCAGATATTCAGCATGTATTCATAGAGATGATTAAAAAAAATTACTTTACACACAGCTGTCAGCAAAGGCTGGTGCATAAAGATAACCACCCTAGGCACATTATGCTTCACAGTCTCAATTCCCCTCCATTTCCTTTCTTAGTTGCACCGGAGCAAGGTAGACTGAAGTTTTCAGCACAGCAATACCACCCTTAGCTTGCCAACTCATTGCTACTGGGTCAGCTGCACTACTTAGTAAGCAGTGAAGTAGAGTTATTCCCCAGCCTCCTCTCGCCCTTGTGCTGTGCTAGACTGAGGTTAAGTAGGCACTTGGTTTCTTTTATTGTGTGTGCCTGAACCCAGTGTTTGAATAGCCACAGAAGAGACATACAGAGGAAAACAAAGTTATAACCCAAGCCTTCAGCCTCTTGGAATTGTAATCCACAATGTATTGAAATTTCCCAAACCATGATAAAGGGACCCTGTCTTCTGTTCGCCTAGCACCACAAGACGACATTTTCAAATCTTTCCAAAGTCATGGTTACACCGCCATCTTCTACAGTGACAATGAAAGGTCAGTCCTGCCTATTCCAGGTGTGTTTGCTGCAGGCAAGGAGCAGGGTCCAAGCCTTGGAAGCCCAGCAGAACTGTACTATAATGAAGGCAGTCTCTGAACAGCTGCTCCTCCCTCCACTGGTTAAAACCAATGTCATAAAACAGAGGACAAGGGTAGTCAATACAGACCTTGGAGCAGAACTGTCAATATGTAGTGGTGGCACTAGTAGTACATTGGTTTCCTCTTATCTGCCTGTGGTGCAAAACAGTTTAGTCTCTTGAGGATTGAGGTGGTTTAAAAAACCTGTTTTAGGGATTAGGCTCAGCTCCATCTCCTGGTGAAGTATACACCCCTAACCAATGCAAAAGGTCAGAGTGGTTTATCAAAACCTCCTCCTGGCCATAAGAACCAGACACTCATTCAACAACTGAGTTGCTTCCCTGGGCAGTGGGTGTTATAGAGGCACCTCCTCCCACCTATGCATCTGTGAGTCCATCCAGTCACTCAGCTCCTTGGTGCATGTCTGATGATACCAACCCATCAATTCACTCTGAGTGGTGTAACCTTCTCTGGAAACACCTCTGGGTGGGGTAGTCTAGCACAAGGAGCTGTGTCTCCACGGACCCAAATCAGTTCTCTTGCTCTGAGGTGGCCTGGAAGTGACTGCTAAAATTTACAGTACTGAGACTTGGTTCTGCCTGCTTTAGCAACACCAGAGGAACTGATTTTGTGTTTAAAGTTAACTAAGTCTGTTTGGATTTCTGTGTGTGCAGCTTTTGGGCTTAATCCATGGAAAAGAAGATAAGCAGAATAGCACAAAAGAGAAGAGCAATTAAATATGCTGGGACAAGGTGAGGGTGAAAATGAAATGGAATATTTGTTAGCTGGTTCTTAAAAGCTTTTAAGGAGAGTTAGTGGAAATCCTAAGAAAGAATGAAGGCAAGAAAGCAAAGCAAAGCAAAGCAAAGCAACAGGAGAAATGGGGGCTGGGCATCACATTTTCTTTGTCAAGCTATTACTGTCTCTCTGTGGCAGAAGGACTGAAAGAATAAAAGTAAATGTCAGATCAGTTATGCTGATTTCTGTCTATTGCAGGTATTTTTCTGGTCTTCATTATCGTGGTATCATAACACTTTCCCGTCTAACTGTTTATCCTCACAACACCTGTCCGAGGTAGGGCACTGCTATTATTTCTATTATACAGCTGGAGCGAGGCTCAGGTAATGGAGCAGATTCTTAGCTAGCGTAAATTGTCACAGCTCCATTAACTCCGGTATGAGAGGACTTCGATGGAGTTTAGGATCCGCCACTAAATGAGTCTCCCTTTTCCCTGGAAGCCAGGAGCAGAGTGGGGAAGCAAGCCCCCAGGTTTTCCAAGCTCTTAACTACTGCTCTACCCAGAAGACCATCCTGCCCCTGTTTAGATAATCGGTGATCTTCGGGCCAAGCCATGCTGGCTTTATCCTTGCAAGAAAAGTCAATGAAGTCTACATGGTATTATTCACATAAAGCTTGCAGGACACAGCTCGTTGGGTGGTATAGATTATGCATTACAGAAAGGCTGAAAGTATAGGTACACACCATGCACGCCTACGTATCTAATGTTAGAGAATTAAAAGAATGAAGCTTTCATGGAGCTGTCAAGCAGCAGTCAGTGTGGGATGGAAAATATAAGGAGCACAAAGAAGTGCGCAAACACACAGAGATTCTGATGTGGAATTAAAACACGATGTACTCAGAATGTTTGAATAACAGCACACAAATTATTTACTTTCCTCAAGTCTAATTCAAACAAATCAACAAGACAAGAAAATTGAACGGAGAAAAGGTGGTAAGCTCTGTTTCTTGCAATACAGGTGTCTCAACTCTAATGAGTCTACAGGATTCGAGCTGGTATCATGAATATCACCGGGAGTGATTATAGCTTGTAAAAGCAGACCAGAAAGAGACTTGCCTCTGTGTGTCTTGGGCTGTAATTAAAGCCATAAGCCATCGGTAGCATAGAGGCCAGCTGCAGCGTTTCAAACCTTTCCTACCCTAGCATTAAAAATAGATTGTGGCATAATAATAATAAAAAATTGTGTACCCAAAATAATCCCAATAAAAAAAATTTGCACATTTGATTACTATAATTGATTTCTCTTCTAGATATGAATAAATGACCCAGGCTAAATGCCAGTTCCTTGCAAAGAATTTCATTTAAGCTTCAGTGAATTGAAAGGCTCAACCAGACTCAACATTTCCAACTTCCTAGCAAGTGGCAGAAAATCTACCTGACAGTTGCCATGGAAACAAGAACAGGAAGAGCTAACCACCAGCCTATAAATCCACAGAGAAACCTTTCTTAATTGGAAGGCCTTTAACCCACACATTTTTCTCATAGCTGCAGAGCTTATTTCTAAAGAGATTATTAAATTCCTCAATTGACTTATGAAGGATGCTTCCCACTATATTACTGTGCTCTGGGTTGCTCATTCTTTATATCTGTTTCCAAAATTACAAAGCAGAGCAAGGATGATAAAAGTTAACACAGATGTTTCAATGAAAAATCCATATGATGTTCTGAAAATAACTTCAGTGGCAATGTTCTACTAAAAAAAAAAAACCCAAAAAACCCCCACCAAAAAAAACCCAACCCAGTTCAAGAACAGAAATGGCATTAAAGAGATCAGATATACCAGCATTCTTTGCTTTGGGTTCTAGGAAAGATTTTTTTTTTTTTTAATGGAAGAATTTCAGTGGGGAAATATAACTGAAACTATCTGAGGAATCATTGCTTAAGTCTGTGAATGTTAATTATATATGAGTCCACACACACACATGCACACACATGTTCTCACACAAGCAGTATATGTGCAAAATAGTATAATTTATAAAGAAAGCAGGAATTGAGATTTGATCATGCTAACATTTTCCTCAACATTTTGAAGACTTCATCAAAGTTTTGGTGGAGAAACTGATTTAAGAACCCCGTTTTCCACATTACATAGTTTCTGTGCCTTTGTTTCCTGCATTGCCATTTTCCTAAGCAAGGGTGGCTGAACTGTTTTAAAGGCTGGCAGCTACTTTGGGGCTGAGACTGTGCCTTGCAGTGTGCATGGCACCTTCCACCGTGCAACCCAACAAGTACCACCATGGAGAGCTTCATCAAGTGCCTGCCTGACCACAGTGTGCAGCTCCCTGTGCTCAGCCCGATGCTTTTCTCCTTTCAGCAGATACTGTTGTGCAAGGAGCAGCCATGACTGCAGCACCTATAGACAACCCCGGCTTTGGTTTTGATTAGCCAGCTCAGGTACAGAGGAGCTGTCGTTACAGAGCTCAGAGAAAACCAAATGTCTATGCACATACCCAATGCCATGGTCAAGTTGATATTGTGTACTCTGAATTGCAGGCTACCAGGGTCTGGCATGTGAGTAAGGCACTTTAAAGTAAGTGTGGGTTTGCTTGAACATATCCTTGGTATGGCCACAGTCAGTATTTCAGCACAAGCACACTGTAGGCAATCTGCATTTTAAAATCAACATCACTTTCAAGAAGTTCAGCAGCCTCCTGCAGTTAAATGCATTTCTCTTCTCCCATCCTCTCCTTGCTAGACAGAGAATGATCAGATGTAGGTCCAGACAGGCTTATTTGTTGGGGTTTTTTTAGGTAGTCAAAGATTGGTTTTATTTGGTTAAGTGGGTAGTTTCCTCTTTTTCCCTGCATTATGCCACATTTTGATTTTTTTATTCCTCATCTCCAAAGTCTGAGGAGGATAGGAAAAAAAATTATTGTACGTATTATGCACCAAGGACTTATTCCTATCGCAGTCAATGGGAGCACAACTGATTCCTGGTGATTTCAATGGAATTAGGATTCTGCTCAGTTCCTACTTGGAAACTGATAGAGAGGAGCATAGAGACAGAGAAAAGCCATCTTTTTTTTTTTTCTTTTTCCTTTTTAAAGCCTGCCTGGAATTTGGATGGAATATGTCTCCCTTGCTCCTCCAGTAATGTGCATCTCTCTGAAAAGCTGAAGGACTATGGGGCAGGGCTAGCAGTCACGGATGCTCTTCCAAGGTAGCCCTCATGCCGAAAATACTAGTGTAGCAGTGTGGAATGAGACCCAGCACCACGTCAGAGAGAGATGTAGATGCTCATCACTGCCACCATGCCCTGGCTCCCAATACAAACAGAACTCCACTTTGAAGCCTGAAATTCTGAAACGCCCCGCTATCAGGACCATCAGAAGAGGAAGGAGGTGAGGTCAGCCCTGGAGTAAACCAGGAAACCTGGGCGGGAGTGTCGATCTGCTCGAGGGAAGGAAGGCCCTGCAGAGGGATTTGGATAGGCTGGATCGATGGGTCAAGGCCAACTGTATGAGGTTTAACAAGGCTGAGTGCTGGGTCCTGCACTTCGGTCACAACAACCCCGTGCAACGCTACAGGCTTGGGGAAGAGTGGCTGGAAAGCTGCCCGGCGGAAAAGGACCTGGGGGTGCTGGTCGACAGCCGGCTGAACATGAGCCAGCAGCGTGCCCAGGTGGCCAAGAAGGCCAACGGCATCCTGGCTTGCATTAGGAATAGTGTGGCCAGCAGGAGTAGGGAAGTGATCGTGCCCCTGTACTCGGCACTGGTGAGGCCACACCTCGAGTACTGTGTTCAGTTTTGGGCCCCTCAGTACAAGAAGGACACTGAGGTGCTGGAGCGTGTCCAGAGAAGGGCAACGAGGCTGGTGAAGGGTCTAGAAAACAAGTCTTATGAGGCGCAGCTGAGAGAACTGGGGTTGTTTAGCTTGGAGAAGAGGAGGCTGAGGGGAGACCTTATC
>WAAD01032037.1:89762-100780 GCA_013389945.1 Fregata magnificens | reverse complement strand
TTCTATGATTCTATGATTCTATTCCCTCTCACTGACTGAGTAGACTCAACTTGCAATGTGATTTCTTCACTCCAGGGGACCCTCATATAACTCCCATGTTTAACCTGCATACCTGGTGCAACCCTCCTTGTGGAAACCCTCTTTACTCCAAGGGATGGCTTACACCCTTGTGCAGCTGAGCCTTTACATGGCATGTCAGCACCTACATAGGAGAGAAACGTGGGTGCTTCAAATAAGTTTAAAACAACAGTGGACTCTCAGTTTCCTATGACCTCTGAGATAGTCCTAGAAGAAAATCTGAGTTATCCAGAAATCTTCCAGGGAACTTGGATGCTGGTGGTTACTGACAGCAGAATCTCCCCCAGTGGGGGTCAAATAAGAGACACACAAAGTACTTAATAGTCAGAGGACAAACCACTAACGCTAGAGTGTTTCCACATCTCCTTGTCAAATCACCTCAGTTTTAACTTGCCTTATCTTCCTTCTTGTACCTTTTTCTAGCCCTGAGCCTCTCTTGAATGGATACAGCTAGCCATAACAAATAATATTTGCCAGTAGTTTGTGTAGTAATTAAATAGCCAAATGGAGCTCCTTGATGGAAAAAGAAGCCCCTTATTTTCACATGTGGCATGCAAGGTTTTGAATGTAGGTTTTATGTGATAAAGGATTAAAACATTACCCTGTTTCCCTGCCTGCCTTAAATGAAACCCTGAACACTTCACATTATGTTACCATATTCCTTACATGAATGGGATCAACTGAATTTCATTTCTTAGTGCCAAGTAACACAGCATAAATGCTTTGGAGGAAATTAACATAATGAACACTACATTCTATTGCCCGAATTATTGTTTTCCTCCCCTCCCCATATCATTGTTATTATTAGAATTGTTATCTGACTGTGAGAGAATCTCTCGAGGGACAAGCTTGCTTTACTTAACAACCGCTTCTCCAAGTCCATCAGGCTGGCAACTGCAAGCCTATGATTAGCTTAATAAAAGTTAGGGGAAAATGATAAAGTGAATGGAAAATATTAAAGGTGCTGAGAAACAAAACCATAATTGGCTAGCTATACTCCAGTGATGACAGCTAGAAAGCATCTGCTCCCTGCAGCATCCTAAAGTGTTTGCAAAGTCTGCAGAATTCTACAGAAAAATCCACAGCCACGTAGTCTCCATGCCTACAGGGATTTGCAATACCCTGGAGAGTTTTTAAGGGATTTTTAAAGTGATTTAACTTTTATTTTTATCGCTCTTTTTTTTTTTTTTCCCCTTAGCTGTCTGTCTTGTTCTCAAATCTGGGTGGCATGTTCAGCAGATTGCTGTTTTCTATTGCTTTCCGCACACCTGTTTTCTGCTACATAGGATACAGGGACTTCACAAACCTTAAAGAAGACAAGATTTCTGTTCCAAAGAGCTTGCCCACAAAGGGCCAGACTCTCAGGCCACCTGACACCCTGGAAGTATTCGTTCTTATCTATGCAAGCAGTGGGACAGTCTTGATATTTCCTAGGCTGTTTCCTAGTCCCAAACCCCAGTGAATTCTATATTTTACAGATGTTATTGAAAGAAAAAAATGTCCATACACTCCTTTTGACCACATACGGTTACTTGGCTTATACCCACCTCTGCAGCACTTGTGCTGTTAAGATCTTCTGTAGGCTGTTTAAGAAATTTTAGCTCACCAGCCAACATAAGGTGGTAATCTGCATTTTGCTCCGGATTAGTAAGGAATTCCAGGCAACTTCATGTTTTCTCTGTAAATCTGAAGAATAACAATCCTGTGTTGGAGGCTGTTTGATGGCAGGGGCTGAAATGTCGGTGTTTGCTTTCCTTTTCTTCCTCTAGTCCTGAGCTGCTAGCAGAAATTCCTCCAAAGCAGAGGAACATGCGGTACATGATAAACTCAGGAGACCATAGCCTTGGAGGTCTCTCAACCCAGCTCAGAACCGATCACTGAATTGTCTGAAAAAGGAAGTCCACTGATATTCAGGATTAGGTAGCTTTTGAGTTCTTGATTGTAGGTGCATTGTCCATTAGTCCTCAGGAAGGGGTGGGACTGGGTCAGGCTACAATGGCTGAGCCATATAAGTGGATTATTAACTCCCCAAACCTTCACCTAGCAGAAATTATTGCTGTCCTAAGTCTACATTAATTCATCCGCTGGGAAGAGAAGCAGTGGAGCACTGGAAGACTCCACTGTATCGTGTGGTTCGGTTGACCCTGGCTGGATGCCAGGTGCCCACCAAAGTCCCTCTATCACTCCCCTCCTCAGCTCGACAGGGGAGAGAAAATATAACGAAAGGCTCGTGGGTCAAGATAAGGACAGGGAGAGATCACTCAGCAGTTACCGTGACGGGCAAAACAGACTCGACTTGGGGAAATTAATTTAATTTATCACCAATCAAATCAGAGTAGGACAATGAGAAATAAAAACTGAATCTTAAAGCACCTTCCCCCTACCTCTCCCTTCTTCCCAGGGTCAACTTCATTCCCAATTCCTCTACCTCCTCCCCATCGAGCAGCACAGGGGGACAGGGAATAGCGGTTGTTGTCAGTTCATCACACATCGTCTCTGCCGCTCCTTCCTCCTCACACTTTTCCCCTGCTCCAGTGTGGGGTCCCTCCCATGGGCGACATTCCTCCATGAACTTCTCCAACACGGGTCCTTCCCATGGGCTACAGTTCTTCACAAACTGCTCCAACGTGGGTCCTTTCCACGGGGTGCAGTCCTTCAGGAACAGACTGCTCCAGCAAGGGTCTCCAATAGGGCCACAAGTCCTGCCACCAAACCTGCTCCAGCGTGGGCTCCTCTCTCCACGGGTCTGCAGGTCCTGCCAGGAGCCTGCTCCACCGTGGGCTTCCCATGGGGTCACAGCCTCCTTCGGGCGCATCCACATGCTCTGGCATGGGGTCCTCCATGAGCTGCAGGTGGATATCTGCTGCACTGTTAACCTCCATGGGCTGCAGGGGGACAGCCTGCCTCACCATGGTCTTCACCACGGGCTGCAGGGGAATCTCTGCTCCAGCGCCTGGAGCACCTCCTGCCCCTCCTTCCTCACTGACCTTGGTGTCTGCAGAGTTATTTCTCTCACATATTCTCAACTCCTTTCTTCCGGCTGCTGCTGCGCAGCAGTTTTTTTCCCCTTCTTAAATATGTTATCATAGAGGCGCCACCACTGTCGTTGATTGGCCCAGCCTTGGCCAGCGGTGCATCTGGCTGGCATTGGGTCTATTGGACATGGCGGAAGCTTCTAGCAGCTTCTCACAGAAGCCACCCCTGTAGCCCCCCCAGCTACTAAAACCTTGCCATGCAAACCCAATACAACCATCTACATTTTCATCCTGCCCTCCAGAAAAAAGCTTCTACAGGAAGGTAATTTCCCCCTGGTTATTTCCATCTGACATTCAGACGTTGTCATATTTCAATAGCACCAAGTCGATGGAATAGAATTTATGTTCTTCCTTATAAATAAGAACATGGGAAAGGTTTACAGAGGCAATTGTTAAAAACATGAAGAAAACATTCAAAAATAAGAAGATGGAAGAGTAATGTGATATACATAGTGGCAATCGTCTATGATAACCATTTTTGGTTTCCTGCTGTTAAATATTTGGTTGGATCTCTATCACTTCTTGCACAGAAAAGAGGTTGTTTTCTACTGGCACTAATTATAACAATTTTCCTCCAGGCTACTGTTTGAATAGGAGTCCCAGATATTCGCATTTTTATTACCTGACAGGTGACTTCCACAATGAGTTTACATTTCTTTCTCTTCTCCTCAACTACAGTTCAGCTTTGTTTGATATTTTCAGTGCCATTTAATACATCCAGCTGCAAATTCCAACAAACTGCAGAAAGACTTCTGGACTCAGTCTTTAAATATTTCCCTCCTATCAACGATGTCAGACACAAGGCTCAGGGAAAGAAGGAGCAAGGAGGCAAAGCAATTTTGGAAGATTACATTTTTAGAATCATAGAATCATACCATAGTTTGGGTTGGAAAGGACATTTAAAGGTCATCTACTCCAACCCCCCTGCAATGAGCAGGGACGTCTTCAACTAGATCAGGTTGCTCAGAGCCCTGTCCAACCTGGCATTGAATGTTTCCAGGGATGGAGCATCTACCACCTCTCTGGGCAACCTGTTCCACTGTTTCACCACCCTCATCATAAAAAATTTCTCCCTTATATCTAACCTAAATCCCCCCTCTTTTAGTTTAAAGCCATTACCCCTTGTTTGTCTTTCTTATAAACCCCCTTTAAGTACTGAAAGGCTGCAGTAAGGTCTCCCCGGAGCCTTCTCTTCTCCAGGCTGAATAACCCCAACTCTCTCAACCTTTCCTCTCAGGAGAGGTGTTCCATCCCTCTGATCATTTTCGTGGCCCTCCTCTGGACCCGCTCCAACAGGTCCACATCTTTCCTGTGCTGGGGACCCCAAAGCTGGACGCAGTACTGCAGGTGGGGTCTCACCAGAGCAGAGTAAACAATAGGATAGTTTGGTTCACAATAGGATAATTTAAAAGCTCATAGTATGGAGAAACATTAGATATTAATGAGAAAATAGTCACTCAAGAGAGGGCAGATGGACTATGAGAACAGAAATGTTGGAGACTAGTAATCATTTCATGGTAGAGCATTTAGATGGCTTTTTAAAGTCAAAGTTCAACGAAATGTACTAAACCCAGCATGTACAGGAGACCAAGAGGAATGCTGAGCATTTTCTCCCAAAGATACAAAAGACGCTCCTGAAGTGTAAGGTGTTCCACCCTGTAAGTACATGACTTGGAAGAAGAGATGGCAAAAAGCTATTTGCTCCTTTTGGAGCTCTGTAGCATTCCTCCATTTTATTCCCAGCTTTCTGAATGCTTTCAAGTGATCCACCTAAGGAAATCAATGGCTATTGACAGGCTCTGTAATTACATTTACAAGCCAAGATTCCTAACCCTCTGTCACTTATTTATGCAATTACACACCTTCTAACCTGTTTTGCTAATGATCACCAATGTATGGATCTGAGCCAAAAATCAAATCACGTCTCAAAACACTCACTTGCATTTCTGCAAAAAAATACTGTGTCTTAGGATCCTTGCACTGTTATCCTAAAAGAAGAGCTGATGAATACCACTGGGTGAAAAATGCAGCTGATGATTGTCACAAACCTTTCTTCCAAATTCACGCTGAATTTGTCATGTGGTTTTGGCTGGGACGCAGGATTTTGAACTGGGTTCACAAATCAGTCCTAGGAAAGGGTGGTCAGTCTTCTTTTTGTCTCATAGATCTGTCTGGTTGGAATAAATATCCAGGAGGAGGGAAAACAATCTTCAGATTAAAATTTTTCAGACATTTCCTGCCACTCAGAATCTTGCCTGAAGCACCAGATCTGTATTTCTTTGGCGGTGCTATCTCAGCTGTCCTTGTCGGAGCCATTTTGTGTTGTATGAAACACTTTAAATAGTTCCTTAAACAATGAAAGATAAGATACTACTTTGGTGATTAGGGCACTGAATGAGAAGTTGGGACAAGGGTTCCAGTTTTTATTCCATTAAATTTTTAAATTTCATAGATGAAATGAAACAGCTTCAGCAGATACATGCCCAGTACATCAGAGTTAATGGCTAGGTTACACTCTGCTGGAGATACAGGTGTGAAACCTCACAAGAAGAATTGGGAGTTGATACCTCCAGCAGCTGCCTAAAGCTTTGGCCACTCTGCCTTTGAATAGCAGAATCATCATACACCAGTCGTCAGCTCTGTCAATCTTGTTTAGTGCATTTTGTCAAATTAGATGATAAAATTTACTGGACAGAAAAAATCTGACTAAAGAAATTGGGTCTCCATTAACTTTTAAGAAGTCAGTCTGTATTTTTAGTAGCAAGCATTCAAACTTCTGGACAAGTTTTGGTTTTGTTCATAGAAAAAAAAAGTATATGCTCACAATATCGATGCACATTTTATTGACAAGGCTTCCAAAAACTCTTTCCAAATGTGTGCATAAAAACTCTGTTCCTGCATGGTCCTCAGGTAAGGTGGCTTTTCTACTGATCGCTGCCCTTCTGAAACCCATTAACTTCACCTAAAACTAACAGAAGTACACTAAACTCCAAATGCTTTCAGCTCTGAGTCAGTGGAAAGAGTGAAGCCTGCACAACAGATAGTCAGAGAAGCACAAATATCCTGAATACCTGGTAGCATCTGCTACCAGAAATGGTTCCTGCACTACCTAGCAACTGCTACTAAAGCTCTTTCTGCTTAGCAACTCTTACTACTTAAGAGCATCTGTTGCTCAGTTTGCAGACTGCTGATTCTACTTACCACAAGTGAAGCTATTGTGTAGTAAGCAAAATAAATTATTACATGTTTTCAGGTTTCATTAGGTTTTCTTTGCTTTCTTATATGTAGGCTTTTGTAGAATTCCAAAGAAAGATTGTTTTGGCTTTGTTTTTGCTTTTTTGAAAAAGTATTATTATTTTAAACATATAGAATTGCTTCAAACAGATACTAAATATTTGAGAGAGAATCCAAAATGGTTTCATGAAGCCAGAGGAGTACAAAGCTAATTCCTGCATCTGAAACTTTCCCCATCACAACCAGTATGTGCTTCCAATAAGTCACAGGTGTCCGCAGTCCATAAGCAGGTGAAGAAATAAAATGTGACATGTTTGATAGCTTGGAGATGTGCAAGTCTAAGTGTGTGTGCCTATACATTTGGCAAGTCTACTTGTCTTTTCAGAGATCTGCAAGACTGAAAAGAAATCCACCTCTGCCATAAACCCGAAAAGATACATGCTGTTATAAAGGAGGGTCTGCAAACTCTGCAACTAAGCTCTCAGTCTTTAACAAATAAGTATTTTGTGCTCTCTTTTCCTTCTGTTGGTGAATGTGACAAGGGAAGTATGGTAGAGAGATCAGGGGGGTTAGCAGCCTGCTCTGATACTTGAACACATAGTAAGTGGAGGCAGATGCAAAAGAGGATGGTGAGAAGGGATGATTGAGAAAGAAAAATACAGAAGGAGACCAAGGCTGCCACCTGACCCCTTTTGAAGTCAGTGGACATCTTACTACTCGCTACAGTGGGTGCAGGATTTAACCCCAAATTTGCTGGTGGAATAAGTCCTGGCAAGGTATAGATTTGTTCCTTGCTTTTAAGCCATGTTTGTGTCCTAGGCTTGTTGCCTCCTTCATGTCTTTATTTTTCTCCCCGCTCAGCATTACCAACCTGCCTCATATGAAAACATCATGAAGACTGGTTTACTTGGCTTACTTTCAGCATGGAAGGGTTTGCAAAGACTTCTTAATGCAGCTCATTTGAGATGGGATGCTTCCACTTAATGTCTGCATGCAAGAGCAGGTGTATGCTCTGTGTGCTTACACCACTAACCGCTTAACTTTTTTTAATACATTCTTCTTCATTAAACAGTTCTGAGAAGCTGATGGGAACCTGTCTGCTGTGGAAGGCAGCCTTCAGCTGTGCCTGGAGCCAGGCTTGCATACCCGGCTTCTGTATGGAGATTAAAGCTGATCTTAAATGTAGCCTTGGAGGCTATGTCTTTAATAGAAAATTAAATGGTCCAGGACGATTCTGGTGCATTTAACTGAACTTACTCTTTCTACCTACAACTGGATGGATACGTGCAAGCTGCCTGTTAAAAATTATTCCTGCCTAAGCTAAACCCTGTACCAAACGTGGGCATTGATTGAGAGAACGTGATTTGGACCAGGTCAAAATCATGCCACAGACTGTGCTTAGAATTTAACAGGAAGGGCAATGTTTGAAATGTGAGTGCTTGTGTCTTGCACACTGCCCTGTTCACTTTACTGGTATAGATATAGCCAGAGCATCTCTCTCTCTGTGATATAGAATTACCTAGGAAAAATGATCTTCTATGGCCTTGCCTTACTTATAACAGTATGAAGAGCTGGAAATTTAACTGTCTTTTTCCCCAGGTCACCAGCCTTTGACACTGACTAGAAAAAAAACAAAAAAGAAAAAAACCCCAGCAAAGTAAAAGGTGAAAAAACCCACTTCAGTTAGAACACAATATTTTCTCTAACCTAAAACAGGCTTTGTTTCAGATTGAGGAAAAAGCAAGGTATTGAATTAACATATTTCATAAAAACCCCCCCAGCATTTTGAACAAGTACAAAATAATTTAATATTTTATGTAATGTCTTTAAATTTTTTTGGAAGTAAGTCGGACAAGCTGAGCTGAATTTATAGACTACCTGGACTGTACTAAAACTGCAATTTTTTAGTGAAAAGAATTCAGGCCAAAGCTATTCTCCATCTTATGTGCAAAATTATATTGCCTGAAAATTGGAAATGTCACTATTTCAATAACATTTTTTTTATGTTATACTACCTGATCAAAGGTGAAGACCATCTCAAATCCAAGTTAAATGTTAATGCTTTTTCTTTTTGTACATTGACTTTCTGAACATTTACAGAGTAGCTGTATTTCTTTACATTTCAATAAGTTGAGCCATTTCAAAAGAAAATAAAATCCATTAAGAACTTCACATGCTTGTATAGATTGGTTTATTTTACACACTGCACACTGTGGCCAGGGTGAAGAAGAGATGGGACACAATCATTCTGAGCCTGTATTTTGCTGGCTAGTTTCCATAGTAGGGTACTTATTCCTTTGGAAACTCCACTTTGTCTCTGGTTATAAGAAAATCCTTTCTTGCAGATCGGATATGAGGCTTTGTGTCATGCTATGGCTTGTTCTCCTTTAGATGTATTGTCTCTTGTTGAAATCCTCCATCCTGTTCACCTCTTGCATTTAATTCTTGCATATTTTCCTGTTGCATCCCTATTTTAAGTGTAAGTTTGGACCATCCCACTAAGGTGTTGGCTCAGATATAATCTCTCAGGCTTCCCTTGAGATGTTTGAGCTTCTCTCCCAGCTCCTCAGATGTGATATTCTTGTAGATTAGACTCTCACCACCTCCAGCTTCTCCAACTTGAGTTGCTTTGTTACTTACTAACACATCCCTCCGGTCAAGTGTGCTCTACCCTATGGCAAAAACAAACAAGCAAAGAAAAATGCTTTGAAACAAGTGAGTTTCAAATGAGTGAAGGAGAAGGTTGTTTTTTTCACTGGTTCTCAAGGATGTTTCACCTCCCCTCTGAATAGCTTTAGCTCATGGCCATGCTAGATTTGACACAGATGCACAGAGGAGCTCAAAATGGGATGTTAACACTCAACTTGGGGAACACTCTGACACAGATCTGAATTTCTAAGACTTTTTTTCTCACAGAAAACACTAATGTTTCAGTCTAGTTTTAAATCTGGATGGCCAACACCACACACTGGCCCTTCTCTATTAGAAACACCAAGTCACACCACTGTTATACCTATCATAATGACCTACTGGGTCCAGAGCTTCTCAAGAAGTTTATACAAATTAAATAACTGAACTTAGCCATTTTAGTTTGTTCTGGGGTTATTTATTTATTTATTTATTTGTTCTTATTGTATTGCATTGTATTTTCTATCATGCGTGTTGCAAGGCTATCTGCCTAATGAGCCAACATACGGCACACAGAGAGGGTTTTTGCAAAATTTCAAAGTCAGATCTGTTGGGAACTTTGTTTTTTGCTGTGTACATGGGCAGTAAATATGCCTGCTCCTTTGGTATGGAAATCATCCTCAGACTGTACCATCAATATTCATCCCACATCACACCAATTAACAAACTGTGAATAATTGGGAACTAAACATGAATGCATGAAGGACCACGATCATCTAGGTAGCTACTAATAAGGACATGTTTGAAGTAATCACATACAAATTTAATTTTAATGTGGTTGGGTTTTTTTTTTCCAGAAAGGTGTCTCAATGTTAATTAAACAATTTAACCTATATGCGTTTTTTTAGAAAAGTGTAATTGTTTTAAAAACGTGCCTTTAACTTTAACCACAGGCACAGATTTTTCAATCAATAAAAAAATACTTGATTTTGTTAGCATCATACTCTGTATTTAAAATGATGTTTTAAATACCTTTTATATGTCTCAATATAATCAAAATGATGCTTTGTATTTGAAAGAGTTACTCTTCTGCTTAGATAGCACTGTAAAAAGAAAAAGCATGAAAATTACTAAACAATCTTAAAATCCTCCAGAAATTGCTTACCTGTGCTATTTCTTTGTATTTTCATTTCACAACAGCATCTTCTTTGGAATTAGAAAATGAAAGCATGGAAATAGCAGGGAAAGTTTTTTCTTGCAGCTTTCTAAGATCCTTGAGGAGAGTCCAGATCTAAGCCGGACCCAAGAATTATCAATTTTGATACAAGAAGGTCAGCCAGCCTAAACTGATGTCACAATTTTCCAGAGTCCTAACTGATGCTCAGTACAGTTCATAATATAACATGGCTGAAGCAGGCAGTTCTGCACTTTGTGTTTGATTATTCACACAGCATTACCTTCAAAGAATGTTTAATTGGCTTCATATTTAAGCTAAAGCACAGGTCCCAGTTCTGGCCTTAAAGTGAGTATCACCACCTCTCACAGTTTTACCATGAGTCATACAAGGTATTTTTAACGGCACAACAGTTGGAATCAAACGACTGTATGAGAACTGTGGTCTCTGTTGTTTTTTTTTTCTCTCTTTTTTTAATCATAGAATCATAGAACCATTAAGGTTGGAAAAGACCTCTAAGATCATCAAGTCCAGCCATCAACTAACACCACCATGACTCCTAAACCAGGCCCTGGAGTGCCACGTCTACACCTTTTTTGAACGCCTCTAGGGTTGACGACTCCACCACCTCTCTGGGCAGCCTGTTCCAATGCCTAACCACTCTTTCGGTAAAGAAATTCTTCCTGATGTCCAGTCTAAACCTCCCCTGACGCAACTTGAGGCCATTCCCTCTCATCCTGTTGCTAGTTTCTTGGGAGAAGAGTCCAACACCCGCTTCACTACAACCTCCTTTCAGGTAGTTGCAGAGAGTGATAAGGTCTCCCCTCAGCCTCCTCTTCTCCAAGCTAAACAGCCCCAGTTCCCTCAGC